>JAJHUR010106057.1:0-22920 GCA_027495735.1 Lutjanus campechanus
AGTTGCCGTTGTGTTTTCTCTTTTGCTGTTGTGTTTTCTGATTTGCTGTTGTGTTTTCTCTTATTGTGTTGTGTTTTCTCTTTTTGTGTTGTGTTTTCTGATTTGCCGTTGTGTTTTCTCTTTTGCCATTGTGTTTTCTCTTTTTGTGTTGTGTTTTCTCTTTTGCCGTTGTGTTTTCTCTTATTGTGTTGTGTTTTCTGATTTGCAGTTGTGTTTTCTCTTTTGCCGTTGTGTTTTGCACCTCAGGGCCACCGTATATTTGTGTTGGCACTGTCTCCCAGCAAATGAACAAATCAAACAATGCCTTTAAGGTTAAAGGGCTGACTTTACATCCACATTGGGGGAACAGTGAATTGTACCTCTGCTTTGTTCAAAAACTGGGGCAGCATGTCATGATGTTCACTCCCTAAAAGCTGCTACAATTTTTAAGCACTCATGTCAAAGCCAATGTGCTGGAGCCTTAACAAGAGCAAATTTGCAATGGCCACAACCAGCTATTGCAGTGTACATACGTGCATAATTATAAACCTCTGTGGTTTAAAGTGATATTCCACCACTGAGTAATAGTCTACTCAATATGTACTCACCCCTTTGCTGATGTGAGGATAAGTGAAGATCTTCAGTTCACAAAACAATCCTGGAGTTTCAGCAGAAAACAGCATTGCAGCTAATGGCAGTGATTGGAGACCAAATGTACATGTTAAAAAAAAAGAACACAAAACAAACACAAAATGTCTCCATTCTGCTCATGTGGTGTAATCCAACTGTCCGTGAGCTGTGACATTAAAGTTTAACCACAAAAGAAGCCATTTACACCATGTTTTTAGCCAAAATGTAAATTGTAGCATGTAGCAGGTAGGATGTAAACATGGCGTCGATCTCGCGAGACTTCGTATATCACACGTGTGAAAATATCACGAGATTGACACCATGTTTACATGCTACCTGCTACATGCTACAGTTTACATTTCAGCTAAAAACATGGCATAAATGGCGTCTTTTGTGGTTAAATTTTAATGTTGCGGCTCGCGGACACTTGGATTACACCACACAAGCAGGTTGGAGACATTTTGTGTTTGTTTTGTGTTCTTTTCTTTTTTTTTACATTTACATTTGGTCTCCATTCACTGCCGTTAGCTGCAACCCTGTTTTCTGCTGAAACTCCAGGATTGTTTTGTGAACTGAAGATCTTCACCCATCTTCACATCGGCATAGTGGTGAGTACATATTGAGTGGACAATTACTCAGCGGTGGAATATCACTTTAAGTATAGGGAGGGCGACTAAATCACACCAACGGAAAAATTAAGAGATAAGATATTCCTTTATTAGTCCCACAGTGGGGAAATTTTCAACTCTCTGCCAAGTCCAATGACGCCTGTTGCAAGTCTCTAAAAGACAAACTTTCTGACTGCATGTGCATAAAACAAACAGGTAATGAGTAATGAAAGGAGTGTGGCTAATGTACAGGGGGTGGGGCAGGCATTCCTAATAAAAAAGGAACTCCACAAGGAGTCTGCAACACGGTTCATGAGTTTGGTCATGTTATGTGAATCTGTGTAGGAGTTATGGGCCACTCCCACACCCCCTTTTTGGCCAGTGGGCACGAACAGTTAATCAGCTGTCGTTTGGCTTCTTGGGAGATTATGTGAATCCATTTGGAAGTTATGAGCCTTCTGCAATTGACCACGCCTGTTGTCACACCCCCTTTTAGCAAAGCGGCATGAAGACGAAGACACACCTTCACATGCATACACTTGATCTCTGACTGACTGAACAACCTATAGTGCTGCTGGTTGCAGCAAAAATGTATCCGAATACTTACCATGTTGCAGGGACTGCATGCTTATAAAGAAAGCTGAAAAAGACATAAAAATGTTGTTTTACTGATGGCACTGCACACTTGTTTTTCAGATGTGGCTGTGGATTTTGATTGGCCTTAGCATCATTACAAAGGTGCATGGGTTTTCAAATGGTGAGTTCACACAGTCATGTCAAACAATGTTACCCGAGCATAATCCAACAGGAGGGTCAGACTTTCCTCCTCAGACCAGTGTCCCGCCATTTGATATTGAATTTGGGGAGGTCATCTATGGAGCGCCTTTGACAGGTAAAGAGACTATTGGGAACCTTTTCTTGAAAGCGTGTCTATCACTATCAATTTCAGAAGAGAATTAGGGCCACGTGTGAAAATTTAGCTTTAAGTGGATGGAGCTTCCGGGTCTGAATAGTGAAGTAAATGTGGAAGTGCCGTAAACCTGCATTTTTTTCTAATGGCCAGCAGACGGCACTTCCACTGTCAGATTGTATTGAGTTGTGTATATAAAAATTATTCTGCTTCTCACTTAATGCATAACCTCAGTCAATGGTTTCCAAATGAGTTTATGGTCTCGATCTGTAGTTTCAAGTCTTCTTTAATACTGCGTGATGTTCATTTCGTAAATTATGGTCCATTTTAGAGTAAAATGATGAGAAATCAGGGCATGCTTTATCAGTTACTACTAAGATTCTGTTCCTACATCGCCTATTTCTCACTTAAAATGTTTTCAGAAGCATAATCCATGCGGCCAGGTCATGTCCATGAGGGAACCCAAGATCTGCAACACTCGAGAGATTTGTATATGTTGTTTCCTCTGTCATTTTTCTGACCAGACGTCAGACTGGCGCAGCCTTATGTCAAAGCTAAGTTAGCATGGTTGTTATCCCTGCCCTCCTCCTCTTCTCCTGGGGCGGACAGTTTGTGCAACCGATCTGACTGTGTGGTTGAAAGATGTCATGTGCACATTGTTGATTGTCTCAAGGTCTGCCGCTGCTCTGCCCAAACCCCACACTTCTTTATCTGATGCCTGTGAGAGTATTTCTGTCATAGACACTATGCATTTCAGAAATAAAGCAAATTAAACAGGAGAAATGCAGCAAAATTAGCAAAAGCAGCTCTTTTAACAATCTTCAAAAATAGTTTTTCTTCACAACATAGACGAACCTTGCACATAGGAAACAGGAAATGAGAATGTCAAGGTTCAGCTGGATACCAAGCTTGCTCAACTGTTACTGGAGCATAGAGTGATACGGGGCAGGGCTTAGGATGGGTCAATTCTGTCTCAAATTCTTCACGTGTCCCTAATCTGCTTCTGTATTTGATCTTGGACATTCACTAAGTGCAACACTACTATGTCTGTCTTCATTATCTGTCGCTCTATGTTTGCCCTGATGAATCTTCAAACCATTTTCCAGTTAACCTCAAAAGCCGTGGATCACCGTTCAAGGGATTTATGTTGGAGGCTCGAAAGAAAAACATGGTTGACTGGCCTGTTGGAAGATTTTTCCTGCTTGACACTCGTGGGACTCGACTCCTGCCGTGTACTTCAACAGGAGGTCAAAGCTATGAGGTAGTATTCATGGTTAATGCATTCAACTGAGCAACTCATAGTTTAGATCTTCATTTTAATTAACAATGTAAATTAATTTGAAGCTGAAATTCAAGGTCAAAGCCTTTTCAGGCTTTTTGAGGATGTAATGCCTTACTTTTGTCTCTCTCCTCAGGCAGTTACTCAAACAACCAACAGCAGAAAGAATTCGATCCAAGTTAACTGGACAGCAGAGGGAGAAGTAGACACTATCACTTTCAGGTATTCATACACTTTGATTGACTTCCAAAAGTCCAGAATAATTTTGACCTGCCTCAGTTCTTTTTTAAATATTAAAATGGGGAGCAATAAAATGTACATTAACGTCTCAGCTGTGCCTGTCTGGTGTGTTTCAGAGCCACATTTCTTCAGTCTTTCAGCCGATTTTGGAGACCAGTGGAGAAGGATGTAACTTTACCTACAACCCCTCCACCACCAACAAGTACTCAATCAACCACTACAAGTACCACAGTGACAACTACTACAAATCCAAGTAGTACAACAAGTACCGCAATGACAAGTACTACAAATCCAAGTAGTACAACAAGTACTACAGTTCCAACTACTACAGAGACAAAAACTACAAGTCCTCCACCTCCACCTCATCCTACAAATATAAAGGCAAGTACTACAACAAGTATCGCAATGACAAGTACTACAAATCCAAGTAGTACAAGTACCACAATGACAAGTACTACAAATCCAAGTAGTACAACAAGTACCACAATGACAAGTACTACAAATCCAAGTAGTACAACAAGTACTACAGTTCCAACTACTACAGAGACAAAAACTACAAGTCCTCCACCTCCACCTCGTCCTAAAAATACAAAGGCAAGTACTACAACAAGTTACACAGTGCCAAGTGCTACAAGCACGGCCAAGTCAAGTCAAGTGACCAATTTATCTCAGAACACAAAGGTGGATTTGATTGATTGTTTTCTGACATTGTGCAGAAATCTATTCATGAATATATACATTTCAAATGTTATATTTACTCAATTCTTCACTGCTTCTCTTGATTTGTCTTCAGGCAGGTATTTTGCTGATGACTATCGACATTTTTAACACGGTGAAAACGGTATGCTATTTTTTAAACTCATGTTATCCAGTAAATACCTTTGCAGAGTAGTCTCACCAAAGCTGTAGCATGGCAAGATGCTGTTATCAAAAAATCTCACTCTTCCTCTCTTCAGGAACATTACTTTATAGTCACCGCCATTGTAACCAACAACGCCTTTTCTCGTTGTCAAATTAAGGTAAGGCATGAGTTTTGGGGGCTTGTGTTGTCATAGCAGCTGTTTCTGGATCTTCTCATCCCGCACAGTGTTTTGTCATTTCCTATTGTATGAATCCCTTGTCCATAGTTACGTAATTTCAATCTGAACTGACAGACCCTGCCATATAATTTATACCAATAAAGACTACTGGATGTAGCGGTAATTACAGACTAATTTACAGAAACATTTAATGGCTACCTACTGTAAAAAAAAAAAAAATTAAAAACATTTTTTTTAAATGAAAATCTTAATGGGGAAATTTGGCACTTTTCATGTGGATGTCCAGCCAGTGTGGAATCAATAAAATGCTGAGTGCATGCTACATTTACTGAAAAGGAAATAAAAAGAGTTTTCCAGCCCATAGGAAAAATAATTGCCCATGCAACAATGCCTACATTTACCATTATGCCTTGTAGGGAACTGTATATTTTTTCTGAATTGTTTTGAAGGGATGGTTCTGATTATTTGAAGTGGGGTTATATGAGGTACTTCAATATCAATAGTCAGTGTATTACCTACAGTAGATGGTGGTCTACACGCCATAAGTTTCGAGAAGCAGAGAGGGGCACCAGCACAGAAGCTAAGCAATGAACTGTTGTGGACAAGGTCAGCGAGAAAATGTATTTTAGCTACTTAAAGGTCCACTTAAATGAATCAATATTAGTTTAAGCATACACCATATTTAGAATATTTTCACTGCTTTACTTTGCCACCAGACAGCCTTTTAAGACAGGAAATCGCTGTTTTATAAGCCAAATATTGCTCTCTCCAAATCAGGTGAAATCAGTAATTACCTCGCAGAGCATGTCTACCACCACCTCAGTCAGTTAGTTTGTTCGTGTTATTGTGCGACTTAAATGTGACTTCATTGGACCCTCTCCACAGCAGTTCATTGCTTAGCTTCCATGCTAGTACTCCTGACTGGGGGTGTGTTGACCATCTACTGTAGCTAATGCACTTACTATTGATAAGTACCTCATTTAAGCCCACAAACTACCCCTTCAAATGTTTTTTTTTTTTTACTTAAAAGGCCATTGCTAATCAGGCTATAAATGCTAAATGGCATTTGTATATCCAGACAGTATCCTGTAGTTATGTATGTGTGCTTTTAAAAAGAAACACTGAATGAATAGTAACTATTCTGACTGATTAAGTTAATAAATGTTGATTGTATTTCTTTTGCAGATATCAAATATATTGTTCTGTGCGATTTGTGCAGCATTTGAAATATCATCCCTAGTCTTGTTTTGTAAGGATGATCCCACTGAAGTGAGTAATAATAAGAAGTGCACAACATTGCTCTATATCTACATCCAAACTTCAGAATTGTTGGTTATTTTTTAATGGGTGTTTCTGTATGTGTGTCTCCATCTCTCTGTGTGTATGTTCAGGTCACGCTAGTCGTTCTTGTATGTGTGGTGTTAGTGATTAATATCGTAGAGCTTGTAATCTACCATCTGCCCATTGAAGCCAGTCATGAACTGTAAGTTCAACTGCTTTTTTTTTGCCTGAGTATTTGACTTGATTCTTAAATCAACACTTTGTGCACAGCTGTTTTTGTTTCTCTTTTGTTCGGTTCAAGAAAGGACATCTGTGACCACACTGCCAGAGCGTGTTCTGTCATCCACATGATTTTTTCATGTAAGAAATATCTGATTTTAATCTTCACTGTTATAAACTTTACTGCATTCATTCTGCCCTGTGAAAATACTTGTGTAATGTATCTTAAGAAATAGTTTGACATTTTGTAAATATGCTTATTATCAGTCTTTGAGAGAACCCCTCCAGTTAAAGTCACGTTTTAACCTTGTTACTTGCATCAGGAGCAAAATAAGTTGTAAACGCCATGTCTAAACCACCAGCAGCACCACCACCACCACCCAGTGTATGAAACAGGGAAATTTGACCTGCTCCAAAAATTGTGATCCATGTGCAGATGTTTAAGACTCATACTTTTCTGTCACCCATCACTCATCTCTGTTAACATTAGGATTTCCAGCTATTGCATTGAGTACAGTATTGAGATGGGATAAAAGGATCAGGTGATAGTGCCTGTGGGAAAAAAGATGAGAAGACTGATAACACACCTGTCGAGTATATGGCTACATAAAAATGGCTACAGCTGGCAGCTGGTTAGCTTAGCTTAGCACAAAGACTGGAAACAGGGGGAAATCGTTAGCCTGTCTCTGTCTGAAAATAACTAAATCCAATAAATCCATTAAAACTCACAAATTATGTAACTTATTAGTTACAGCTCCAGGTCAAGAAATACCATATGCCACATTACCCCCACAAAACTGCAAACAGGCTCTTGATATTTGTATGGATTAAACAAGTAAGATATAGTATGTTAATTAATAAGCTTTAAAGGTGACTTTTGGACAGAGTCTGGCTGATTCCCTCTGTTTTAAGCTAAAGCTAAGGTAAGGTAAAGCTAACCGGCTGCTGGCTGTAGCTGTACATTTACCCAACAAATATGAGAGTGTTATATATCTTCTCATCTTGGCAAGAGATCAAATTAGCAGATTTCTCAACATGTTGAGACAACCAATGTCACAGCTTGCATCTCTTCAGATACTTTCCATTGCCTCTTTATTGCTCTGTTTTAATTTCCAAATCTGTTTTTCACACAGATGCTGTCATCTTTGTTGGTGTTTTGAAGATTGAAGACTCAAGAAAGCACAGGAAAGAGTCTTGGCTTGTGATAGTGGTGATTGCTTATGCAGTGTGCATTCTCGTGTCTGTAGTACGGACCTTCATATTAAGTATTTATGGAGATCGAATACTGGAGACAAACAAAATAGGTGAATGACTTGTAGTATAATGTTGCTTGAATAAAATATGCATGAAATAAACTATGGATTATTATTATGAAGAAAATAATACCGGTCACTATTTTCTGTTACAGGTACTTCAGAAAGATGCAGGAGACAGGTGAGAGGCTGTTCACATCAAGACAATATAACATATTTGTATTGTCATGGCAGTTGTAGTATATACACCAGAACAAATCATGTATTACAGTAAGAAGTCATGTCTGTGTTTCACCAAAGAACCTCTGCATTTCAGGAGGAGCTCAATGCAGTCCAAAAGTGTATTATTGCTGTCTCAGAAATCCTCTTACTTGGAGCCTTGTTATTCACCGTGGCTGTCATTGTCGGGGTAAATGGATGACAGGAAATGTAGGGCAGTGCATGAAGATGTGTCACAACTTTGTTTGCATGTGATTCACAGATGTCTTTCAGTTCAATATATTTAATTTATTCAGCATGTTATCGCATGATTCAAAGTTTTAGAAGACGACAGAATAATAAACAAGAGGCTTAAACATGCACTACAGCAATTAACAACCAAAGAACAATTAAATTTTATTAGAAACAGTATCTCTTGTAAAGGTTGTTAAGATGTATGTTGATAATCTGAAGTTTTGTTTCCCTTTTTGTTGCCTCATGAGCTGTAAATACTGCACCTGCTGCTCCCAGTCTCAACATATCATAACAATAAAGCTAGCTTCTTTACTTACTTACTTTGCTCACAGTGAACTGTGAACCTGACTTGTCATTGTTTTGGTGCTTGAAAATTAAATAGTTGCTCAACAGTTTTTGAAATACAATTTTCTGTGTTTTTGAAATTCAAAAATTCAAGGTTTTAAGATTAAGAAGAAAAATTAATTATATCAACAAAAGATAATAATATAATTTAGAAATTTCAGTTTCTAAATAAGGTTATTATTATTATTATTGTTGTTGTTGTTTTTGTTGTTGTCATTATTGTTGTTTTTGTTGTTATAATTATTATTGTTGTTGTTGTTGTTGTTGTTGTTGTGCACCTTATTTGGATACTAGACCTTATACTGGACTGTTAAATTTCTTACCAGTACATACCAGTTCATCATACCAAATCAACTACAGAGACTCAGTAATGGTGCAGTGTTATCATGTCCCATTGTATTTTCAGTTTTCCAAGGCTGTTTAATAAATGGGGTCATGACAGCTCTTATCAGACGTGTCTATATTTCTGTGCTTCCTTGTGCCAAGCACAACCAGTCATCAGTGTGGAAACGTTTTAGTGTTATGATTTCCACAGTGAGTAACTGTGTGGAATGTGCTTCTTTTATAAAAAAATAAGCCTTGCTATACTGAAGGTATTCATAGGCGTAGGTGGAATAGAATAAAAGAAAAACAAATGTGGAACACTCAAGCAAGATAAACGTTTCCTCTTGTGATTCGCTCATGACTCAGCCTGTTGTTGCTTGCTCAACAAGTATCTGAGGTCATGGAAATGTTCAGAGTTCAGGGTACAAGGGATCAATATAAAGTGTCTTAGTGATCAATATAAAATGAGAGCGATGATTTATTTATTTTTTATATATAAATATATCAGAATTAGTGCACAAGGACAACACACAAGATAATAATTGTCCTTAGTATTTTGATGTCTTGTTTGATGATGTTATTTTGTTTAATTCATATTTTTACAATAAAATGACAGTCACATTATTACAATTACATGAAATGGAATGGCATGTCTTTTTTCAGGGTTTGTCTTGTCTTCTTTTTTGACAACTAATGAAAAAAACAAACAAACAAACAAAAAGGGTATAAAGTCCAGCAATACAATTCAAATCTAGCCAGACAACACAGAACACAAAAACGCAACAACCTAAGAAGTCTAACCTGGTCCAAATACAAATTATGCTCAGGTTAAGTAGCATCAAGTCTATTTCAGTTATTAATTATTAATGGGCCCCTTCACTGAATAGATCCTCCTTCCAAGCCACTCTATAAGTAACTTACTTAAAGTGTAACTTGCAGATTAAATTTCTTAATGAAATTTATACGTAACCATGTGTAAAATGACAACTTTAAAAAATAATTTAAAAATCACTGTCTCACAAAAACGGCTCAAGAAGTCACTGTAGAGTGTATTTATGTTTTTTTTGTTTTTTTTGTTTTTTGACAATCAAGTTTCTACATCATTTCACTAAACACTGATTCACTGGGGGCTCCACCCTGCAGGTTACGCTTTAATAAGTCTATCCATTCTTTAAAGTTGGATAACTACTTTTTACACACGTGAATGGTGCCATTCAGCTGCATTTTTAATTGATGCTGCTGTTTATTTCACTTCAGAGGTAAAAACCTTTACCTTTAAGAAACTTTGTCTCATTTTACTCCCTTTTTGTTCTGAACTGAATGACTAAAATATCTGCAATATGATTACTATGTGGACAAATTGTATGATTGCAGATCATGCAAATCCCTAAAATTTAACTTTCAAGTGTTTTAACAGAACACAAAAGGCCCCTTGCAAACGGTTGTAATCCTAGATGATATTAATTTTTATGATTCTCTGGAAGGGAGAAGATGATATTAATTTTTATGATTCTCTGGAAGGGAGAAACATTCAGCTGACCATATTCGGGTAAATTATTCACCACATGGTTACAGTAAACTTGTGCTGTATGGAGGCACACCTATTAAGCACTTAACCAAAGATTTAACTTGCTGAAACTTCCTTGTTTCTGAGCACAGCACCGTTGACATAGCAACATCTTCACAGTCCTTTTTACTTTAATGTTCCTTCTCAACAAAAGCACAGAAAACATTTTAGTTATTTAACACAGTTGAGCTCCAAATAGATAGATAGAAGTTATGTAGACATGATAGATAGTGTCTGTAAACATGCATCATCATGAAATAATCATTTGAACTCTACTGCTTCAATATTTGAACCCATGGTTGATAGTTAATCTTCATACCCCTTAATCGCTTAGTAAATGATTGAACTCTGGCTGTGTTATAAATTTATTTGGCTTGATACCACTTTTTCATGTCCGATATTGATACCGATTAGGTCATCTTGAGTATCTGCTGATATACTACTTTTTCTCCCCGTTACACAACAAAGTTGTTAATAATACATTTGTATGGATGCACTTTGCTTAAACTAGCCATTAAAAACTAAACTCTCAAACTGTGAAACAAAATTTCTACTCCTATGAAAGGAAAAAATTTATAGGCCACATCATGACTCAGCCATACAATGCTGCTGCTTCTTTTGATCTACTGTAAATGTCTGATATTTTTCAGGCCATGGACCCCTTAGCTGATAGGGAGACAGAGCAGGGACCCCCTACTACATATATTGCATTGAATATTTTTGTGTCCTCTCTTGTTTGCACTCACCTATAGCTGCTAAGCTAGCAGCAGTTATAGCATGGCTAATGTTTGTTAGCCTAATCCTCCGCAATTTCATCAGTGATTTCTGAGGTGGAAGGTCTGTCAAGAGTCTCTTTCTCATGAAGTTATGAACCGTGTCCATCCATGTGGCTCACAACAGTGTTAGTAAACTTAGTATAATAATACAGCTAATTGACCAATAGGGAAATAGTTGATTTAAAACTTTTTCACACACCAAATTTTGAGCAGCATTTGTGATTTCCATTAAAATTTCGATAAAATTCATAAAAGCAAATATCCGTCTGTTTTACTTTTTCTTCCTTGAGCTTGAAATAACTCTACAGCATGTTGCTCAAAGTTTAGTTAAGCATTTACTTGGTAGTTAAATTGAATTAGCCATCCCTAAAATTCATACGCAACTTGCTGGTTCCAAAGGAGAAAAATACAACCTCTTTTATAGTTTCCTAGGTGCCAAAACTGAATTTACACTTAGAATGTTGCAACACCTTCAAATATCACTTTAACACTAATTAACAAAAGCAGGTTAGTATTCTTGATAACATTAGTTGTAGAAAAGTGACCAAATACTCTCCAGCTGTTGGTTATAAAGTCAAATGTTACTAGAGGACAACTTTTGTCTACCACTGTTCCCGAAACTAAGTACACAGAGAGGAAGCACAGCTGTGGGTTAGACGATTACCTCTTGTAGATATCAAAATAATCTTTATTGAAAATGTACACGTATTCATATGAGCAAAACAAAATTCATCTCAACATAAGAGGAATGAGTGGTATCACAGGAAAGAACACTATTGTAATTTAAATACATTTTTGCAAGAAACCTTGTTTGGGTTGTGAAGATACAATAATCAAATGACTGATGGATATTCAAATATAATCTATATGTTTAAGGCACATTTTGCGACTTGCTGACTAATATTTAATCAAAATATTCTTATAAATTCAAATCACTTAGTGAGAACCTGTATGTTTCCAAGTTGACAACATAATAAGTACATTTCAGTGGTTTCTTGACAACAGGTGCAAAGAACAAACCTTTTTATATCCAAAATACAGAATATATATTTACAGCTATTAAAAAATATTCAAATCTAGAAAAGAGACAACATATCTCAAATATACACATTCAAAAAACAAAGAATATAAAATATTTATCTTAATAAAAAGCCAGCACTCTTGATAAGATGGACAATTAAAGCAAAATCAAACATTTTTAGTGCAAAACCAAACAAACTATGTACACAAGAGAATGAAAAGAAGGGAAACACATCTCCAGAACAGAAATGTAAGCCTTCAGTCATCTGGGAGATTTGATAAAGAACAAGAACACATGAGTCTTCACTTAAAATAAAGATGTTCCCAGAAAATGAAACAGTCTGTGTTAGTTCCAAAGAAGGAGCCAGTGTAATCCATGCTGATCATTCACAGAAAAGCACAAAAAACTCACCATAGATGGGAAATGTCTGTTATAAATAAGTGCTGTCAAACAGATTTATGGTACGGAACTAGGAGAAAACTAATTTATCAAACATCTTGTACATTGTATGCAAAAGCTGCATGAAAATATGCATTTCATACCCCAATTTGGGAGCGGAACGATGGTGCAACATCACTGTTACATCCATGCAAAAGCCTGTACAAGTACACATATGTAAAAACTCAGTGCTGGACATCTTTGTGAGCATTCAAACTGAATCATCAACACTGGACTTCAGCTTTAGTACTCTGACAGAGAAAGATTAATACAACCTTCAAACATTTTAACTCACGTCTATATTTGAAATATAACAGCACACGCGTTATATTTACGTTACTTCTCATCACATTACAAAGGTCCTGCACAGGGTCAGGAAGGATCAGGCTGGTCCAAACTGGTACCCTGACTTCTCCTTTGATGCCAGTGTGGCTCATTGGCATCCATTCTGCTCTACTTCGTCCTCAGACACCACAGGCAGGATGAGATGGGAGATGCGGCTCCACAGTCCGCCGAATTTGTCAGCGTCCATCTCATTGAAAGTGGCTTGATGGCTGGAGGCCACCAACCTTTTCTGGACATAGTCTTGCACCATCTCCTCCACCTCCTTCAGATTTTGCTCATCCCTGACCTCATCTTGAGGCAGAAGCACAGTAAACAACAAGAACACCCGCTTGTAGGCAGCGTTCTCATGGTCACAGTAGCGATAAAAAATGAGGGTGGAGCCCGGAGGCAGCTCTTCGAAGCGGTGAATGACAGCCACGGGTTGCTCTCCTGCAAAAGCTGCTTGCAGCTGGTTGTCTATGTCCAGCTTCACCTCATCACTGACAAGACCAGCTTTGCTGGCTCCGTCAATGTGGAGGACAGAGCCATTGAGAGTGGATGAGAAGGAGGAGGCCAGCTGCTGAGCCAGGCAACGCATCGTCTTCTCAGCTGTGAAGCCAGCGGTTAAGATGAGACTGACTGGCTCTGTGGGCTGGGCTGTTTTGAGATGCTTCTCCAAGTGGATCTTGCTCCTCCTCCACAACTCATTCCGCTGTCTGGGGAACAGAGTCTGAAGACGAGCCAAGTGATCTGCAAACTTCTCTAAATGTACAGCTTTGGATGGATGCTCATCTGCCGTCCTTTGTAGGACAGGAATGATCTTATATGCCAGCAAGACAGCAGAAGTACTGAGCAGCACTGGGAGAACCAAACACCAGAAACACCACATGAATCCTGAAAGGACACAAGACAATGTTCACCTATACAACCCTAATTCCACAAAAGCAGGGATGCTATATACATATTAAAACAGAATGCAATGATTTATAATAATTGTTGACCTGTATTCACTAGAACTCTCTACAAAGACAAGATACTTAATGTTCAAACTGATTATTTTATTGTTTTTTTGTACTTATACACTCCATCAGCCATAAGCCTGGAGGGGACTAAAGGACTGATCAGCCTAATTTATTTTGTGCACATTCATGACTGTATGCTGAAGGGCCTCTGTGATTCAGAATTCTTGAAAAACTTTAAACAACATTTTTTATAGCTCCATGCCAACAACAGCTGTGGCCTGGTGCATTATGTTTTCAGGTCATCCCATTCCTGCGCTATCTTAAGAACGCCTTGAGGGAATTTTGTAAAACTAGGCACAAATCGCCACTTGGGCTGAAGGATGAACTGATTAAGATTTTTGATGTGAACGTCAAAGGTTAAGGTCATGGGGACCTCACTAAACACCTTTGACCATATCTCAAGAATTCCTAATCATTAAATATGACAAAATTGCACTCAAGTATCTAACAGGGTTGGGCGACTAGATGAATATATCACCAATTGCTGGCTGATGGGCTGACGGTGGCCTGCAGGAAAATTTTAACATATTGCCTAACCCTAATATCTAATAGGATAGGTGATGACATTTGATATCCAAAATGTAAATACCACTGTGATATCATAATGTTCTCTCTCTCAGTCCTCTGTGCTCCTCTGTAAAATAGTCTTTAAGACAGCATGATTCTCACTGGAAATATATAATATAATGGTAAGTTCCACATTAAATTCCTTTAAAGTCTTCACAACATACATTATATAAGTCTGGACAGACATGAATGTAAACTGTAACTTGAATGGTTGGTGGAGACATAAAACTACAAGGCAGTAATTCTATTTTTTGACGGCTCTGTTTCATACAGCTATGGACAGTTGACTTCTCACTCTTCTTAACCATCCACAAGGGGGTGCAAGTAATCAACAGCTGCTTGAGTTTGAAATCTTGTTTCAGTTCGGGACAAGGTATGTGGGGGTCATGTTAATGTCGGAAGAACTTTACAAATATCTGCTGGTTGCATCTGGCAGTTGTGGCAGCACTGCAGTGCTTCACCATCTGTTGCCTGATGGGGATCTGCACTCTACTGGGTAGAGAGTCCACTCTTCTAGTTCTGAATTTGATGCCTGCAACATGTCCAAAACAAGTTGGGACAGGGGCAACAAGAGACTGGTATCCTCAAAAGGCTCAGTCATTCACAAGCAAGGATGTGGTAAGGTTCAACACTTTGATTAAAAAAAACTGCATTGGCAAATAGTCCAACAGTTTAAGAACGTTTCTCAGCACAAAACTACAAGAAATTTAAGGGTGTCACCATTTACAATCCATAATATCATTAAAAGATTCAGAGAATATAGAGTAATCTCTACACATAAAGGACCAGGCCAAAAACCAAGGTTGAATGCCTCTGACCCTCAGTTCCTCTGGCGACACTGCGGTAATATTTCAGAAAACCGTTACTGGTAAACACAATTTGTCGCTGCATCTACAAATGCACGTTAAGACTCCACCATGCAAAGCGAAAGTCATATATCAATGACATCGAGAAATTCTACAGACTTCTCTGGACCCGAAGTTATCCCAGAGGGACTGACGCAAAGCGGAACATTGGGCTGTGGTCTGACGAATCCACACTTCAAATTGTTTTTGGAAATCATGTCAAATCAAGTCAAATATGCTGCCATCCAGATAACATCTTTTTCAGAGACGTCCATCTTATTTCAGCAAGATAATGCCAAGACACATTCTGCATGTGTTGCGGTGTGGCTTCACACTAAAAGAGTTCGAGACTGACCTGCCTGCAGTTCAGAACTGTCTCCCAATGACAATGTGTAGTGTATTATGAACAAAATTCAACAAAATACAACAGTAGTAACCACAGCTGAGCAACTGAAGTCGTATATCAAGCAAGAATGGGAAAGAATTTTGCTTTCGAAACTTCAACAATTAGTGTCTTCAGTTCCCAAACGTTAACTGAGTGTTCTTTAAAGGCACTGTTTTTGGTGTTTTTGGAACATGTTCCAGGCATCCAGTTTTAAGTTGTATCAGTTTGAACATTAAACATGTTGTCTTTGTACTGTATTCGATAGAATATCATTAGAAAAGGATTTGCAAATAATTGTATTCTGTTTTTATTTATTAGGGTTGTAGCACAGCAAATAACATGGAACAGACATTTTTGGGCATAAAGATAATGTAATCAAAATAAATATGGCTTACCTCGAGAGGATTTTGCAGAGCTTGTCTTGGTGACAGGAGTTTTCTTTATCCCTTTTAAAAGAGAATAACTCATGAAATCAATGTGAAAAATGTCTACATTAGATGTCACTATTGACTGAAATATTCATCTAAAGCTACAATACCTGTTTCTTGCTGCTGGTCACGATCTTTTTGTTTTGGAATGTTATTCACAGATTGTTGCCTTGTGTAGGATCTCTCTGAGACTTGGAAATGGCGGTTAACTGTCGGCATGTCTAAAGATGAGGCAGAATTTATTAATGTAAAAATCTGTTAATTTTTAGAGATATAAATCAATTAAACAGGTGGCCAGTGCAATTTTCTTGACTACAATCTGGCTTAATTAAAACGTCTACAATACCAGAGCTCCTGGCTTTGTCCTGCAACTTCCTTTTGTACTCCTCCTTGCTGGTGATCTTGGCAAGTGGCACAACAGGTCTGATTTGCGTGACAGACTTGGTGGGGGTTACAGGTGCTTTTATTGATGGTTTTCCTGAAAACAAACAAGCCAGATTAGAACGACTGTATCATCCTCCACTGATGTAATCACTGCTCTGTAGAATTAAGCTATATAGATATATTTCCTACCTCTCTTGGCTTCATTTAGAGCATGACTGGGTATCAAGTATTTATTGGGCACAACACGAGTAGAATGATTCATGTCTCCCAGGGCATCTGATTCAGACAGAGAGGAAAAAACTTAATTAAAAAAATAAAACTGCTAAACTGCCTGTGTTTAGATCTGATGGTAGCGTGAAGTCTAATGAATCGGAGGTCAGTAATGTCACAGTGAAACAACCAGAAACAACCTGCAAAAGAGACGCCACATTTGTAATTTGATAGCATCTGTATGCATAAGATGATACATTAAAACACACACAGGGCCATGTCATTTTCTGCCAAATATAATGAAAGGGTGGCAAGGCCCTAAATGACATCAGAATTAAAAACTAGAATAACAAATTAATTAATTATTCATCTAATAACATCTGGTGGAAACACACCCACTGTGTTCTAATAAGTTAATAACGTTGTATTTTTTTTTTTTTACCAAAATCATGGCAAGGCAATGACAGTCTAACCTTGACTAGTACTGAAACCACTGGTTGATCAGTCGATCATACAACAATTTATCAACAATTTTGATCTTTCAAGTCAATGTATTGAGCAACAATGCCAAACACTTGCTGGTTACAGCTTTATCAATTTGCTGCCTTTTTATGTGTTTTATATAATTATTAACTACTACTATTTCTTGCATGAAACAAGCAACGTGATTATGTCACTTTGTGTTCAGGAAAAAGTGTTTTTCAGTTTTTCAAGATATTATCAAATTAAAAATGGACTACATGGTCAGACTGCTAATGGAAACACTCTTTAGTTGTAGCCCTAACCTTGGCATATTTTTGGTCGATGAGTGTCATTAGAGGAATCCTGCCCAATATCCATTTCCTGGTCTTCATTTTTCTCATCTTCCAGATCCTCATCTGGCTCCTGGTCATCCATATCAATGTCATTCCCATCACCACTGCCGCTGACTTCTGCAGTCTCCAGTTCTATCTTCTTTCCAGGGGGCTCTGTTAAGGAGGAAATAAAAGTTGTTGTTTTTTCTTAATACGACCTTGAATCCAGGGTTAACTGTGTATATAGGCAAATATTGTTAACTGAAGCATCCCACCTCCATCCCCTGAGTCATTCTCTACATCTCTGGAACCATTGACAGCTGCAACAGGAGCTTGTTTTTCTCCCGCCTTTCTGGTCCTCTTTAAAGGACCCCTAACATCTGGCTCGGTCAGTACTAAGTTAAAGAGCAGAAAGAAAATATTATCTAGTGAGTGAGTGTAACACACTAGTTAAAGAAGATGCTTGAACTCCTCGACGTCAAAGTAACACAAGAATAGACACCTGGGCTTCTCAAAGTTTTGATGACTGAGTGCCATTTAGGGAACCAACATATGATTGAGAGCCACACAAGAACTCTCATCAACTTGTCCTAATCAATGTTATTCACCAAAACTTAACTGAAAACTAAAGCCAGGGGTAAGAAACATTTCAGTTAACTGAAATTAAAGTAAAGCCTTGACTATAGAAAACAAAACAAAAACAATATAAAAGAATTTTCGCACAAACTATGCAGCCAATTACAAGATATAAACTTTTTGCATTTGTGGCAGCCCCCTAGTGGTGATACGCAATGCACTTTAAGACATTAGCTTAGTGAACACTCCAGAACATGTGTCTGAATTTCCATGTTATCTCTACTTAGAAAAAAATTGTTGGCTCATGAAATCCAAAGGGATTGACAAATCAAAATTCCTTTGATAATATTAGATCAGCAAAGTCTGTAGATGAAGCTAACTCTTTTTTTTTTTTTTTACTGACTGGCCCATTGGTCTGGGAGGAGTTTTCAAAAATAGGTTTTTGGTAAAACTGAGAAAAGGTCATAAAAGTTTACATTTTGAAAGCAGAAGACTAACTGAGTAAAGATGCAGATGAACTGAACGATTAAAGTAGTGAAATAATTTTGAGTCTAGGGTAAGCCTTTTCAAGATACTTGCAAAAGCCTACGTAAACTTGACTGTTACAGCACCACCCTGAGGTCAATGAGTGTCATTTTTGTTGCCTTAGTAGTGGATGAAATTTGCAAGCCAATTCTGTCTCAGTTTTTGCTGCACAAACACTTTTATCAGGGAAAAATAAGAAGAAGAAGAAAAAGAAGAGGAGGCATCTCACAAAAAACAATAGGGGTCTGCAGCAAGCAATGCTGCTTGGACCCCTAAATATACAGGAAATAATTTTCATTTTAGTCTTTGACAATTTGGTCAAATTTGTCAACACAACAAACAGGAGGGGGCACTGATACATGTTTATTCAGATTAGGGATGCACCATATGGTTTTAAAAAAAATAAAGAAAACAAACCACAATGTGATTATTATGACAGATATTGCAATTGTGATTTGATTCACAATTCGTGAGAATGTTCATTTTTTGCTATTTTTTAACCATTTTCATTTTCACTGAAAAATTATTCAAATCAAGATGGTTTGTTGGGTCTGTATCACAAAAACATTTTGTAGGCCAGGGCATCTCTGCAGCAGTATGATATTATAAAGCTGTTTTGTCACACATTTTCCCTTTGTTGAAACGTTGCAGCTCCTGCGATTTGGATATTGCTGTTGGCCACTTTGCAATTTTGATAAGAGTTCGATTAACTGTGCAGCCCTACTGGGACGTCTACATGTGTTTGTATTATTAAATCTTGGCCCTGTAAAACACCCCTATATTGTTAAAAAAACAAAACAAAACAAAAAAACAAGCAAACAAAATACTAAAAACTAAACTGAAACTTAACATTTTTAAACGAGTAAAACCACTCAAGAAACTAACCGAGGCTACACTGAACTGAAAACAAACATTTAAAAAAAACTTAAAACTATTATGTTAAAAATAAATAAATAAATAAATAAATAAATAGATCTAAAGTATAACTTTGATGCTTGTTAAAGGGGCGCGGTTTGGCGCAGTAGCAAAGTAGTATAATGTCGGCGCTCGAAAGTGAAAGCATGGAAATCAAATGATTAAAAGGTAACGGGTGCATTTCTTGTCACATTCGGGGGCCGCACAAAATATTTATGAGGGCTGCCAATGACCCACGGGTCGCTCTTTGAGAACCTCTACACCGACGGACTCAGCTAACGTTGATTAAATCAAAAATTCAACCGGTAAACTTTGAGTGAGCTACAGTCAATTAGCTTCGGGGGCTAAGCTAGCTAACCGCCAACGGTCGATCTGCTCACCTTTACGCGACGATTGTCTTGTCGATCGTCTCAGCGTGCGAGACTCCGTTTTTTCAGAGGTTCTGGAATCCATTTGACTACCTAAAACAAAAGCGATGCCAAAAACACCAATTAAACAATACGACGAAGCATCGTGTTCACAATCAGAACTGACTTCCTGTAATTGTTAGGGGAAACATTTTGTGACAGGACAGGATGGGTGACACTAAAGTGAGATCGTATGTAGAAGGGATCCCCAGACCCGCCAAAGATCTCGCGAGACAGATTATAGTAACAAATATATGACTTTTCTCCCTCTCACCTTAACCAGTTGTTTTTGTGCCTAGAACTATCTTAACCACAGCGTTGTCACATTATATATTTTTTTTTGTAAAACGAACGTGCACAATTTAAGAACGACGCTCACAAATCTCGCGAGAGCTTTTAAATCTAGGGTTCCCTTACAGACGTTTAGTCTGAGGCAGGATGTCCGGTGTGGAACTCATCACAGGCACTGCTTGAACGTTCCGCCCTGATGTTTGTGATCTGTCAGTGCGACGACACACGGCTAACCATAGACATAAGGAAGCGTTATGTTGGTCATATTACACGACGAGGTGATCAAGAGTAGATTTGGTAAGACTTAGTAATTGGAGTTAACCTCTTAAAAGTAATTTAAGTGACATGAAGGCGGTTCTTACAGACTAAAACCCTGCATTATTTTGCTAACTGTTGGCTAAACTAGCATCTCTCAACCGACTAGCTTAGCTAAACTGTCGGTCCTTGTTGTTGTTAACCTGCTCGCTAGTTAGCTAACCAGCAATCTTTGTGTAATGCATTAACTGGCTTTGTTCCCAATTAGCAAGATTTGCTACCAGCACTGCTAACTAGTTTGGTTATACGATGTTATCATCTTAGTTTCGGTTTCAGTTTCGTGTGCAGGTCTGGTAACTTAATGGGACAACTCACCTCTAAATCAGAAATGCATATTTCCTTTTACCTGTAGTGTTATTCCATCTATTGTCTTGGTGTTAGTTGCAGAGTTTTGGAGATGTAGTGGAACTAACAGGGTCATGATTTCTGGAAAGAGACATTACTACTGAGTATTTCAAATGTATTTGTGACACTTGGAGCACAGCAAGCAGAGTGCCGTGTAGTTCCATTATATTCGAGAGAAGGCAGACATCTCTACGTCCAACATCTCCAAAATTCAGCCACTCATCCTGAACCAGTCTAGATGGATAGACAACACTACAGATCAGGGGACAAAAATATATTTTTGATTTGGGGGTGAACTGTCCCTTCATCCTTCAAGCTTCACCCCAAATATTATTCTGCTAAAACCCAGGGAAATAACAAAACAGACAATTCAGAGATTACAACTTTGAGTTTGAATATTTTTTGTTTTGTTATGTCCTGACAGTGTATTAATTGGAACCTTTTCATGTTATCGGTTTTAAATCATTAATTGAAAATAATAATTTTCCTTAACTGATTGTCAAAAATGTTTGTCAATCATAGTTTAATCATCAGTAATTATTAAGATACAAAATGCACGTCTTTGCTCAGTCCAAGTTATAACAAAGGGCACATTAGTTATGTGATATAGTAATTCATGAGTCGCAAACAATTTAAACAAGCAAATAAGGCTCTTGCTCAAATGGCTGCTCTTGTTTGCCTGTCCTTATCCAACAAATGTCTCCACAAAACAATGTCAAATGGGGCACAATTACTGCTAGTTGTTGACTAGCAAGGCAGACCAAACCAAACTGTGAGACATTAATTAATAGATTAATAGATTAATAATTATTCATTATCGCCCCAAATTGAAAACTTGGGGACTTTAGACTGTTTTAAAGAGTAATGAAAAAACTCATTTTACACCATAACTTTGAACATGTGACAGGAATCTCCCCAAAACTAATAAATATGTTTGTGTCTTGGCATAATAACAAATGTTAAATACCTTTTTTTGCAGCTTTGAACCATCAGGTGAACCTTCTTGAGTAAAGTACCCCCATCCAAAGACATGGCAGAACAAGGCATCTACCTGCACACAGCAGGTACTGAATCTCCCATGACAAAGACCAGAATAGCTATCAGTTATATTGGACTAAGTATATTTACAAAACATTTACAGCAGCAGCATTTAACTGATGTCATGATTTACTTTTTTAAATTCAGATATCAGGGGAGAAGAAACAGATAAGGATCTGGTTTCAGCAAGTGATGAGAAAAAACAGAAGGAGCCTGAAAAGTCTCTGAATGTAAAGCAGCAAGAAGGTAAAATATTCAAGCAAGGTCAATAGCAATTCTAATTTATTTATCTTTACCAAATGTGTTCCTTTACCTACTGTACTAATCAGATATGGTCTCTGTCTCACCTAAGAGAATACAGTTTCATTACCTGCATCCACACACAGAGAGACTAAAAAAGACAATGATGAAGACATGGAGCAGGCTGACAGTGAAAGTAAGTAAATAGAATAATGTCAGTGTTTCATTTCCATCAAGTAGTCTTTCACAGACAAACATTCATGGCCAAGAAGAACCCCAAAGTGAATTCCTTCAACCACCTTCAGTGTGGTGGTGGTTGTTGTCTGTGTGTTTCCTTGCCCACACATAAGAGTATATTTTGGTTTGTAAACCTTTGGATACGTATATGTAGTGTGTTGTCGTGTATAGGGAAATGTGATGTCTGCGCTTTGCCCAAAGTTGTCACATTTTGCTATGCTGCTACAATAATTTGTCAGGCCTGTTATCTATTTTGTAATCTACACCTACAATTATCCTTCAGACTTATTGTAAATAAACTCATTAGGCAAAAGGTATGTTGAAGAAAAAAACAAGTGATTCTGACCATATTGAGATCAAAATAGTTTCCTTAGAAACTGTAAATTAAACATTGATTTTCATCCAGACTATGACTTAAATGACAATTTTGTATTAACTGCAGATGAAAAGAGCAAGGTGCCTGAAGAATCCGAAGAATTTTCTTCTCGAGACGAGCCTGTGAAAGACAACCGCTCCCCACCTCAGGCTGATGACAGAAGTCATGGTGATTTCAGCGGAGTGACCCAGGGAAATAATCAGCTGACCAAGAAAGATGACAACATTTCCCGTGAGTGTTCCTAACATAGTGTTCCTAACATAGTGTTATAACAAGCGATTCAGACATTATGATTCATTGTATTCACACTTTTTAAAGGCCAGGGCAATTATC
>JAJHUR010106059.1:0-11881 GCA_027495735.1 Lutjanus campechanus
TTTTTTTCATTTATTTTATTGGCAGTCTAACCAGCGGCCGCTGCAGAGGACTAACAGCCTCCATACATGGGTCGGACGCTCTACCAACTGAGCTAAACATCCGCCCATGAGATTGATTTTAATGGTCTCCAAGTAAGGGTATGTTGTCAAAAATTTCAGACTTCTCAAATGTACATTCATACACTTGTATTTGGAAGTTGAAAAAACTCATCTAGGCCCGGGAAGTGAAGTTGGGGGGACATGTCGTCCACCAAAACTTCTAAAAGACATGAAGTTACCCACCCCAAAAAATTATTTCAAAACAAACTGTGTAATTTAAAATATATCTGTAATAGAAGCTGACTCCAGTTTTGAAATAAACTTTTTGAAGGTTTTTAAAAAAAATTAATGTCACTTCCCTATCTATCCTGTTAAGTGGTCTAAATATGTCACTTGTGCTGGGTCAGTCGATACTTGTAGTCTTGGATTTAAATGTATTGAAAAGCAAGGAAGTGATTATTAACTTTAGATGCAAAACGGATGCAGCCACGGAGTGTATCCGTGCAAACCAACTGGTTCTGTGTGTTCTAAAGCTTCCAAATTGACTGGAACTTCCATCAAAATCATCCCACCGGGAGTTGGAATATGGCTGCTTTCGGTTTAAATGGCCATTTTGAATTTTGAAAAGAAAATGAGAAGCAAATTCATTTTTAAAGTGCCTGCCCTTTTCCAAACTATTTCTAAGGACGACTTCCCAGATGGTTCTGTGTAACAAACCATCTGGCCTGTCAGCATAACTGTCTCCCAAACAAACAATGAAGGTAAAATGCATCTCAAAATAACCAGAGAAAAAGAGGCTGTAATGGTTTCACCTACTTGTACTGCTCAGTGGCCTGCATCACAATAAAGTCCCACTTGTGGTTCAGCCATTCATGGAGGTGGTTGTAATGTGCCTGTTAACAGTTAGAAGAAACAGTGAAGACGATCTGAAAAGAGCATCCAGTCAAAACAATGAACCTTTAAAAAGTCATCATGGAATATTGTGGCCAGTAGCATCATGTGGTAAATATTTAAAGCTGAAATAGCTGCACATATTGCAACACATTAGAGAAATTAAGTCCAGAACTAAATTTAGAATTTAGGCTGAATGTAATCATTTTATTGCTCATAGTAGCAGTAATCTGACAAATTTTAATATTTTCAGTTGTCTAACAACATGCTTTTTTAAAAAATAAATAATGAAATACACTTAAAATAACCATACAAGAACATTTTTTGCTTAAATTCTCTTAATTATTATATATCAGAAATAAGTATGTTATTAAGGTGACATATCCAGATGGTTTGTTGATATGTTTGACAGATCGGAAATAAAATTGTTGATATCTGACTAGTGGGAATTACATTTCCACTGGTCACAATCATCTTTCAGCATGCGGATATTCAACTGACATCTGTTATTATTTCTACTAGTGAAGAAGGAATTACTCATGTCTGTAAATCAGTTCTGACGCATAAAAATTTAACTTCTAGATGTGAGAATATATTTGTAACATGTCAAAGCTGTTTTACAGATGTCTTAAATTGACATATTGACATGTTGGAATGTCGTTACCACTGGTGAGAACAACATTACTACTAAGTTTCTTATACTTGCACTCACGCACATGTACAAACATCTATACACGAACCTGTTCGTAGGGTTCCAGCTGGCCTTTCTTGCGGATGTTCCTCTTTGCCAGGTAAATGGCTGCAGTTGGAGCGAAACAAAATCATTACTGTTCACGCATGTTACAAAAATGAGTGCAAACAGCTGTATGAACACAGTAAAAGACAGTAAAAGCCTTTTTTTTTAAAAAATCTTGCATCTTTTTTGTCTTGTTATGACTTTTAGGTTGTTTTTCCTCTTGTTACATCTGTTTGTCTGGTCACATTTTTTATGTTTTTTGTTTTGTTATGTCTTTTTTGTCTTATGTCTTTTTATTCTTATTCATTTTGTTACAGCTTTTTCGTCTTGTTACATCTTATTTGTCTTTAACGTTGTTTTTTGTCTTGTTACGTTGTTTTTAGTTGTTCAATATTTTTCATTTCTGTTTTGTCTTTTACATTGTTTTTTGTCTTGTTGCATCTTTTTTATCCTGTTCATCTCTCTCTTGGTGTCGGGAAATTAGCATACAATGATGCAAAATAAAAACGATCAATTATTCTCCTCAGATCTATTAAATCTGAACAAGGCTGTTTTGAAAATGTAAGGAGTAGAAAGTAGAGGTATTTGTGTTCATATGTAGGGAGTAAAAGTAGAAACAGTGGTCTAGATCTGTCGAAAGTGAAAGAGCACACCTTCCTACAACCCCATAGCTCTTATTCATGTTTTATCTTGTTACCTGAAAGGCTTGTCTAGACTTGTCATTTAAAGAATAACTAATGCTATTTTTCAATTTGGACTCTCTTGGACTTTCCATGTTTTGTGACAAAGACAGGACTAGTGGGGACATCTTTGAAATTGCCCTCCAGGCAACTGCGCCTGCTAAAGTTTGTCCACTAAAAGTGCTTGTTTTATTTGCTGCTGACAGGCTCAGATTGTTATAAAGTGTCTGACAACATTATGGAAAGAATCCCTACAGAGACAGACCTAATGAGACTCCTTTTGCCAAACTGTAATTTTAACATCATCATGATCATCTTTGTTCAAAAACAACAGAAACAAAATAAAACTCCAATTATTTGAATTAATTAAGGATTTATTTCAACCAAACCAGAGTTGGTGATTGTTGATGTTAAAATTACAGTTTTGCAAAGGGAGTCTGGTTGGTTTGGCAGGAGCAGTAAAATAAAAAATAATTAAAAAAAAAAAGCTGTTCCTGGTTTAACAAAAGGTTCTGTCTCAGTAGGGGTCTTTTCCATGATGTTGTCAGACACCTAGAATACCAATCTGAGCCTGGCAGTGGCAAAATTGAGCACATTCTTTTAGTGGATGTACTTCGATGGTGCACAGTTGCTCGGAAGGCTTATGTTGTAGCTCAGTTTTTCTTCTGTTGGCTACAGAGCTCTCCCTCAGCACTGAACCAGTTTCAAAATCTCTTCCCCAAGGACTAGGAACCTTTTGAGGAACTTTGTGGCTTTCCACCGCAGGGACCAGGGTCTAAATTAAGTTACAGAGACATTATTTTAGCCCTCAAAAAGTCCTTGCTGTAGAGGTAGTACTTGCAAAAGTAGGAACTTTGGGGGCGGGGCTTGCAGCCCTGAACATTTCTGATTAGTCAAGTAATCACAGCATTTTATTTCAGACACCATTTTTAAAAAATCTGCAGCCCTAAACCAGTTCATTGTTTGTTTTATTCATTGTGTTTTGACGTATCAACAAGGAGGTACAGAAGAAAGCATGTGACAGATGGACCAAGTCCAGACCCTACTGCCTGTCCATCACTTGTTGGCTGCTGATTTACTTAATCTTCATTGGTCTTTAGGCCGTGGTGGAAACACAGACAACAACAGGCTGAAGGAACCTTTTAGTTCTGTGAAAAGTAGTTCCTGGGATTAAAAGTTCCTGGTACTTTGGGTGGAAATGCAGCTTAAGGTTCACACCTAAAGGTCGAGTTTCTGAATCGAACCAATGTATGATACATTGTTTCAATTTTCCAGCTGATCCAGTTTGCATTCATGAAGACAAACCTCAAACGGTTCAGGAATCGTCAACACAAGATATGTGGTAGAAAAGGTTTGATCACTGGTCAGACAGTCAGCAGGTAAAAAGCGGTTGCTTGGTCCTTACCAGAACCCACATGAACTGCACCAAGGGGGTAAACAATCTAGGGCTCAGTTCAGCTGGACTAAACAAGGCTGGCGTGAACGTGACCTTAGACACAAAAACATGGGAAGCTAGGGTCCATGTTTAAAACTACCAAAGTTACCCTTTAACAGCCTCGCTCGTATGCAGTTGAGCTGAAGGAGGTGAGAGTGACTCTCACTCACTTCCTCATTCAGTTTTTGTAAGGTTTTAAAAGATAATTTGTTCTTAACCAAAAGAACCTTCCAAAAAGAAAATCACTGATCTAATCAACCACCTGCACAATCGGACACACTGTACCCACCATAGTCAGTGTCATCTGCAACCCATTTTTGTGTAGGCCAGAAATACGGGGTCTGCAAAGGAAAGAGTGTTATTTTGATACTTTATATATACTTGACTTTTCAATATCCCCCACACTGCAAATGCAAACAATCAATTTACATTACTTTGATATTGTGAAGCTTGGATTTTGTTACTGACTACATTTTTAACAAGTAATTAGTATCTGTGTCGGAATATATTTTACAAGTAATCCTCCCAACCCTGGTGTCTTCAAAGCTCACTATGATGACATGGAAACACCAGCAGTGAGCTGTTTTGTTGTTGTTGTTGTTGTTGTTTTCAGTGAAGCTTAGTCTCCAAATTCTGTCAAAGTGATGTCAAAGTGCAGCACTGCTTCCAATTATAGGCAGCAAAGAAGAGGCGAGGATTTAGTTTTACCTGGAAGCGGTACAGGCTGGCGTCGTTGCACATGACCAGCTTCTTGTGGTTCTGCAGGGGGTAGATGTAGCCGTAGGCCACTAACATGGTGCCAAAAGCCTGAGCCTCTGGAACACACACACACACGTAGACGACATGAATGAATAAGACCATAAGCAACACATGGATATATCAGCTATTGAAAATAACTCACATGTGTGGAGATGTCATGGGCAAGGAGATGTACGTAAAACTGACATGGCACCTGTCACAGACATGTTTATGACTGCTGTCATTAAAGGGGGTACGTTCTATTTTGTTTCTGTCGAGTTTGTATGAAGTGTGTTTTACGGTGATAAAATTACCGTCTCTTTAAATGGAGTCTGGTGGTTTTGTTTTTTTTGTTTTCTGAACTAAAATCTAACTCTTTAGGGAAAAGCTCTATCCCTGTGGGGATCTTTTTCCATAAAGTTGTCAGACACTGACGGCCCTATTTTCACCTGGCGCACAGCTGATGGCATGGGTTGAGCAAAGGTGGATTTGGACACACCTTGAATAAATTAGAACCCTTGCATTTTGCACTTTGAACCATGTGCTTTAGATCGCTGTAAGGTAGGGCCTTTAGAATAACAATCTGAGCCTGTCAGCGGAAAAAGAAGCACTCATAGTGGAGGTACTTTGATTATTTCATATTTTACTATATTGCAGCCCTTTTCATGGTGACGGCTGAAGTGGTCTTGCAGGTTGAAAAATACTGAAGTTACCCTTTAAATGTCACCTTCATGTCATTTTCAATACAGTTGACATTGTTTATGAGGCCTAACGTTGTATTAAAATGACATAACTGACCAAATGACACTTAGTGACAACAGTCATAAACATTCATCAAGAGTCCTTCAACTTAATGACATGTGCCATGTTAGTTGACACACCCTTCATAAAACTTGGGTTTTATTTAACACATTTTATGTTTTATAATATTGTACCTTCTGTACTGGTCTTCATCTTGTTTGTAATCCATGCAATAATGTCCTGACCTGTGTGGAAAAACAGATAAGAGTTGAAACTCTGCACAGAACACACACACACACACACACACACACACAGTCCTTTAGACCTTCAGTACTCCAGGTCTTTAAAGTGACTCTGTCTAACTCATTCACTTTATTCAATTAAGGCTTCAACTTCCTGCTATAACTAACTGTAACTCCAAATACAAATTTCTGGCATCAAAATTGTTGAAAATTATTCTAATATTTGTCTTTAAAATATTAAGTGTCAGTACATATGGAGTCTGGAGTTATGTCCCTTTTGCTTTAATTCTGATCAGATAATAAAATGATCAATTAATAAACGGTGCTTGGGATATTGTGATACTAAAGTATGAAAATACCATAATAAAAAGTTCATGATACAATATTTATCAAGATATTAAAAAACTTAGAAAAAATGATGACATGAAAAAATGGCCTTTATTAAATAATGAATGTGATGTACACCATTTTCTCTTTGTATAAGTTAGTTTATTTTTTAACTTATAGTACTTCCGCTTTCCTTTTTCAATAAAATAAAATTAAAGTAGCAGTCATGACTGAAGCATGTGCAAAAGAATTGTCATGAATGGTCTGTGACAATGACTGCTTGAATTATGTGTACAACAGCAAAACAAAGACAGCGCAGCGGTTAGCAGCAGTCCTTTTTAAATAAAAATAAAAATAAGAGAATAAAACAATTAACCAGGTAATATCACCGTAGATATGATCATAGTTTGCATCAGTTTGCATTTAAACAAACACTCAAATAATAATAAATAAAATATTATACATTTATTAATTAACTTTATCGCGTCTTTAAATTATGAATTAAAAGCTCAACCTCAATGCGCAATTACAGTTGGAAATTTTAAACAAATGCCTGCCTATTATATTCTATCTGACAGTACAGGGCTTTCTTGTTTTCCATTTCTTTCTCACTATAAGGTGAATTCCTCATAGACACAGCAGTGGTTTAAGCTGAATCCTGATGACAGCATGCTAATCTGCTAACAATGCTAACACTAGCACAGGTTACTATGTTCACCACCTTAGCATTACATTAGCATGCTAACATTTGCTAATTGACGCTAAACACAAAGTGCAGCTGAGCCTGATGGGAATGTCACTAGCTTTTGGTTATGAAGTAATGTATTGGACAAGTTAAAATTTTGAGCTGACTATGGCAGTTGCAGTTGGTGATTACTGTGCTGAATTAATTGTCAGTCTTTAAAGATATCAGGCTTTAAAATAAACCTTTTCATCAAAAAGCTGAAATGTCTGAAATGCAAAGTCAAAATGTCGAGATAAAGTCAAAATGTAGAGGATAAAGTCGAAATGTCAAGGATAAAGTCAGAATGTTGAGGATAAAGTCAGAATGTTGAGGATAAAGTCAGAATGTTGAGGATAAAGCCGAAACATCGAGGATAAAGTCAAAAAGTTGAATATAAAGTTGAAACGTTGGGGATAAAGTTGAAATGTCAATCATTTGAATGATGCAGCTATTCCATTCTTGTGTACTCTACCAAAATAAGCTGCAAACAAACGTATGGTATGTTTAATGGAAAATCAATTTAAAGCAAACATTTGAAAAGTTTACTGGAAATATTGTCTTCATTTTCCATAAGTAATGGGTCACTAAGATGCTCAGAGTCAGGATGTGTTTCCACCAGCTTTCATTTCAGAGACGTGACCATCATGAAAACACATCCTCAGTTAATAGCAGGAATGATGGAGGGACAAAACAACAGGCAGCGTCAGCCAGGAGACATGATGACGCTAATTCATAACTGAAGCCAACAATCACGGCAGGTGAATCACTTTGCTTTGCTTGCATTTTACAAACTGTTACCCACAGCAGGAGCTGCTTACACCCAGAGAGCCCCCCTTCTCAGCTGGGTTTGGCCCGTGCATCCCTGCTGACCTTTTCCTCGCTGGTCTTAGACCGGATTAAAAAGCCACTTTAACTCCTAAAGCACCGGCCAGATCTCATCCAATTGTGGGATGCCTTATTTAGCCTGTGTTAGCTGCTTAGACAGCGAGGCAGCCCGTCACAGTCTCCAGTCAAGCTGCACTCTATTTTGTCATATGAATTTATTTATTTAGAGTTGTTATGCCCGAACAGTAAATGTCATCTTTTGTCTTCGTTCTAGGAAGTGAACGTTACGCATGACAGGACCCTAAAACGAAGAGTCACGGAACAGGAACAGTGAAGTTCTGAAATAACAGGCTCTAAACAAATCAAGGCTATAAATAATCAATACAATCCAACAGGGCCAGTGCATGGACACAAAATTGGTATTTTTTAAATAAATTTCTTTTAAAAAAGAACAACAAGTTTGCAGCAAATAAAGCTTGATGAATAAATGACCATAATCAATATGTATGGAAATAAAAGCGTGCCTATGCTGTCATTCAAATTCTTATCAATATTAGAGGAGGTCAGTCAGTAGACTGCAGAGAACAGATGGTGAAGCACCTACTGCAATAGAACCACAACAGTCTGCATGACTGTATGCAAACAGTGGAGATTTGAATTAAGTGTTCTGTATAGTATAGTTTTTTATGAGATGCATAGAATAGTGTCACACACATACACACACGACTCATGTCCTCCAGACTTATGATTTTACTTCTTTTTTTTTTAAAAAGAACATATCTCACAGAACAAGATGAAAAGAAAACATTGAAATGTGTTATTGCACCTTGTAAAGCTGAGAGCATGCAGGTTGTAATAACCTCACAATATTTACAGTCTCACCCGCGATGACGTGTGGGATGGTCGTGACGTTGAGTTTCTGCTCCGAGCCCTTGACCCCACTTTTTTGGTCCTGCATCTCCACCACGATGGCCTCCAGCTGGAAGCAGAAGGACAGCAGCCAGGATTCATTCATATGAACCAAAGAGGACAATGAGATTCACAGAAATGACCTCATACTGTTAGATCAGATCCAGCTCCTTCAGTTTGACCACTGAGACTCATTTCAGATCTCATTTGTAAGACAGCTGAGTTTTCTTTTAGATCTCACTGTCACCTCAAGAGCTGATTATTTAAGACAAATGTAAAAAAAAAAGAACATTTTAAGATCTTTATTTGAGCTCAAATTAGTCAAGACAAAGTTATTTCTCAGGAGCTGAATTTATGAACTATAAGAAAATGGTCAAAGACTCGTACTGCTCTTAACATGAGCTGCTTTAAGTCTGGGAGACAATTTATAGATTGTCATATTTTTTCCACAGTCATTTATGTATAAGGCCATTTGGGCAGATAGGATGAATTAATGGAATCTCAGATAATCTTGCCTGGTACATCTATGAGGAAGTATTACAGTATTTGATTACTTTCTTTGTAATACTTTTCAATGTGGGATCCAAATGCCATGATGTCATGGCTATTCCCATTTAGATTATGCATATGATTGACTGTCAAGTTATGTATGTATTGTGTATGGAATGTTCAATATCAAATAAATAAAAAATACATTGTGAAATAAGTGATAATATTAATATAAATTGTGTAAAATATGTAAATGACCCAACTATTTGAGAGATGATTGATAAAATTCCAAAAAATCTTATTTCATCGTTCATTTTCAAAATTAGAACTGCGATGATTAATGGATTATCAATAGATTTAAAAAAACAAATATTCTGATAATTGATTAATCAGTTTTAATATTTTTTAGGAGAACAAAAAAGGTGAAAATTCTCTGATTTCAGCTTCTTAAATGTGAATATTTTCTTTACTCCTCTCTGACAGTAAACTGAATATTTTTGAGTTGTGGACAAAACAAGATATTTGAGGACATCATCTTGGACTTTGGGAAACACTGATCAACATTTTTCACCATTTTCTGACATTTTATGGACCAAACTGATTCATGGATAAAATCATTGACGGATGAATTGTTAATGAAAATAACTGTCACCAGGAAAGACTTGAAGAATAGGTCTAAACATGGAAGTACGTAACATTTTCTGACATTTTATTAAGTAAACAACTAATTGATTGATCGAGAAAATAAACGACAGATAATTCAATAATCTTAGATGCAGCCCTATTCATAATACCACTTTTATTTCATTATCAAAATTTTATTTCAAAAGTTCAAGTTTTTTTTTTCACATTAGATGCCAAGTTCTACTTAATAATGCCACCCTTTTTTTTAAAATTTAATGATAGGCTACATTTCATTTCATAGTGACACTTGTCATGACAGTGGTGTTGTTACTTTTCATTCAGTCTCATCATTGTGGCCACTCTGAAGATAGCAACCTAACAACTGCTACCAGGGTTAGCACGTTAGCTCCTGTTAGCTAGAGCAACAAGAATCAAACTTTTTCACAGCAGCTATTTTGACTTGAAATAGCAGAGTACACACAGGTGTTACCAATGATAATATTTAAGGTTCTGTTGCATTCAGGTAAAACAGGGTCAGGGTCCTGCTATTGTGCGTGTTGGCTCAGTGGAAAGGCTCCGCTACACTGAATGGATCATTAGTATCATTGGTTCTGTGCTTTATCCTACTTTTATATATCAGTTGGTGCTGCGAAAAAGGGCTAAACTGGTGTTATTCTGAATCAACCAACTAGAGGGCGCTGCTGTAAATAAACACAGTACTCAAACACAGTTAAACTGCTGTAGCTTAGCTTGCCTTAGCTTAATAAGGCTGCTTATGCTACAGCTAGCTTGGCCAGTTTGTGAGTCTATTACTCAACATCAAAAGAGTTTGTGTTAGCATTGCAAGCTAGCTCCTGTTAGCTTGAGCAACTGCACTGGTGGACTGGCATGTTCCAACAGCCCATTACTCCAGGTAGGTCTATCTACACTGAAAGAGGAGAACTGTTGGACCAACTTAAACATTTTACCTCAGCTGGTAACACATAAGACTACAAGTTAGATGAACACAATTCCTTTAAGTCAGATGCACTTAATAATCTGATTGCATTCAAATCAATCTAATGCAAGTCAAATTTAAGTCAGGTCAACTTAAAAGTTTCCAGTTTTCCAACTCAATTATTTGCTTTACTTAAAGGTAATATAAAGGCAGTACTACTGCTGCTTAACAAGCATGACTGAACCTGAGACTGACTTGACTATTAACTTAATAGCTTGTGTCAATCAGTGAGTTTATGAAAACTAAACACAATTTAACCAGTTTAGGTGGATCATTTTATATCTAACATAATGCATTATTAGATTATAAAATATAATAAAACTACAAACTATGTCTTGCATTAGACTCAACCTTCTTTCCAAGTCAACAAGAGAAAATGGCAGCTCAAAATGTGGACGTCTTGACCTGAGACGTACAACACTAAGAGAAACCTAAGTGATGCGCTTTTACTGAAATAAGGATGACAGGTTAAAGGGAACGGGATGTAATAAAGCTTTTATAATCCAAAAATAGACTGGCATCACTAAAACAGAATGCTGAATGGGACTCAAAACATTACATTACTTCAACTACTACTGAAATACACTTTTTACAGTGTAGACAGTACCACCAGACACGCCTACTACATGACACCCCACTGAAACAATAGCAGTTTGGTAAGATTTAGCCATCTAAACTACATGGTTAGGTTAAGGAACAAAAACTACATGGGTGGGTTTAGGAAAAAAAATGTGGTTTGGGTTCAAATAAGTATTTAATCCAGGAAGCTGTCTCAGGGGGTGTGTTGTGTAGTAAAGTGGATGTGTTGTGTAGTCTGTGAGGCAGCAGATAAACCCTTCTCCATTACTCGGATATATACTTTGAGTACTTTTTCACTTTTACTTGAGTAAACAAGTTGAATTAGTACTTAAAACTTCACCAGTCTTTTTGTTTTTTACAGAAGTATCCATACTTCTACTTAAGTAAAGACTGTGTGTACTTCTGCCACCTCTTTTACATCTTAAACACCAGATCTTTAACTCAATAATTAACACAAGTAATATTTGTTAATGTGACTTTTTTCTGTAATCGACTCCATTGTGTCTGTTTGCCCTTTGCCTCGATATATCAGTGAGTTTGATCTGAGGAGTGAACCATATGAGGTCAGGTTATGCTTCTGATCTGTGCCGTATATTTCGACTGCAGTGATGCCTGCAGCAGAGCTGCAAAGCTAATTGGCTTTGAGGTGGAATTAGAGCTGATCTTTAACAAGCTCCTGCTCTACTGGTGGCAAACAAATCATGTGTAAATCTGGCACAAAAACACATGTATTTAATGAGAGCTCTCATGGAACTGGAAATGGGAGAAAATAGAAAAGACTGAATTTAAAAAAATGACTGTCATGCTTCATATTTTTTTAATGAAGTAAAAGCAAATGTCAGTGTAATCCAGAAATGTTGAGTGTAATAAGTCTTAACAGTTAACATATCTGTAGGATGACCTCG
>JAJHUR010106062.1:1800-15289 GCA_027495735.1 Lutjanus campechanus
TTCTCCTACTCCATTTCTTTTCCCTTTTTTCAGGAAGCTGTTTTGTTCTTTTCTCCCATCTGGCTTCATTTCATCATTCGTTTAGCCAGGACTGGCGCATATCCACTGAAGCAAAAGCATGTCACGCATTTGCAGACCTGCGCCCAAAGGATGATATGATGGAAATGATCAGTTGCAGAATTTCCACACATATGGCAGTCCTTCATTCTGTCCCTGTCTCGTCCCCGGGCATGCATGGCATCATAAAGAAGTGCGCTTCCATGCAGGAACACATCTGCACGTGCAAATTACAAATGCTGACACATGCACACAAGCGGACGTGCCTTGAAGATGCCAATGTTCACACACAAATAACATGCTTGAGCAGATTCTCTATCAGAATACACTGTTCCACCTACAACGGCACATGCACAGAGGTGTCATGTCTTTAAATGCATAGAATTACTCCCAGCGTGTGATATCAGCTATTGCCCTGTGGCTATGAGACAAGTGGGGTCGAAAAAACTAATATTTGCACGGATAGTTATCTTTATAAGGTTCCCTGGCTTTATGAAGTTGTAAACTCTGGACTTCATTGAGTGAGGACAGTATGGAAGTCAAGATAAGGGTAAAGGCTCGCACGTTGTGCTGTTTACTAAAAGCACAAAATGGGAGAACCAAGGAAAAGATGAGATTGTATCCTACTCAGCAGCATATACCACTACATCCCATAAAAGCTGTTTCAATTTGCTGATTTACAGCTCAGGTCTGTTGTGTTTTATCAACATATTGTTATCATATTCACCTTTAAAATGAGCAAATTGTTATTATAGCTAACCATAGATGGGCAATCAAATGCATTTGAAATCCATACTTCATTACGATCGAGTATTTTATTTGTAACAAAATACTTGTATTTACAGTATGTGCTCGAAATACTAAAAATATATTATTTAATGCGTCATTTTTTCTCAAATGAGGCACATTTTTTTTTATCCCCAGGTTTAAACTGTAGAAAAATAACCTGTAAAACAATTAGCCTAATTACAGTCTTAAGCAAGTGAATCATGTGACATGTCCTGTCGGGTCAAGCTTGAGGACAGAATTTACTTTGGTGTTTGGTGCAAATTTCCCCTACAAAAGTATATAATCAAATTCCGTTTCATTCTGGGTCACATCAGCATCATCCACTTGTTATCATATTACATAATTGCCTCTGCATTCAATTATTATCGGTTTTAATACTAACGTAAGGACATCAAGTGTACAACTATTGGAAAATGCATTTAAATAAGTAATGTGGAGATGGCTCACTTAGTCACATAAATTCAGCATGCACTGCTTTAAAAAGCATCCTCTACAAAACACTTTGACGATTGGGTGATTTCTTCAGCCACAATAAAGCTGGCTGTCATTGATGCAGCATTTTTTGGCTGGAACTTTTGCAAACATATTTTGTTGAGAATGTAGGTAATGCTTGGAATTCTTGTTGCTTTTCTTGGCGGATAACATTAGTATAATTGGCTCAGTTTTTGATGCCAAGGTGCCGCTGTATGCATTTTATTCCTTTGACATTGCCGCTGCCCTGCTACAAAGAAGACATACCGGCTTGTCTCTATTAAGCACAACCATGTATTTGCTTTTCCATCTCTCATTAAATTGCCTTACCTCTGCGTCAACTTTTCTTTTCTTGGACATTTTGCTTGGCTGCTACTATTAATATTAACTACCACTTGGCTATAGTGTCACTTCTGGAAACGACTATGTGATATTGAGATACTATCTAGTGTATACTGACGCTTTCAGTGAGAGGATAACAAAATCTTGATGCATTCTGGGACATGTAGTGTATGGATACTATACTTCATAACACAGGATATAATTGTATTGTGCAAATTATACTCTTTGCAAGCTCTCATGAGTCACATAAAATTGAGGTGCTGGACCGGATCTGGCCTGTGGTCCTTGAATTTGAAACAAGTGAGATATTGCATGCTAAGGCAAGCTTACTGAATGACACTAAAATACAACAAAAGAGCTACTAGCAAACACGTGTGCTCTAATTTACTAGCTAGAAACCACCAAGCTTGCAGCCCTGAGTTCACCACCTCTCACCTCCAAGATATCCCGATTGGTCAATTCAAATCTATGGTGTTGGAAATTAGCTCATCTGTTCAATGTATGGGGGTTAAATGTGCAATATGTAAGAACTGGCAACCCGTTGAATTATACTCCAAACAAAGAGGAGGCAGAGTATTGACAGACTTAGCGCTAACTGTAGCTGCCATTAGCAAGCAGATTTAGACTAAGCACAGACTTCAAGACCGACAGAAGCCAGTTTGATGACAGGGGAATACAAGGTGGTGTACACTGGATCTAACCAGGACTCTGACTCCAGGGACGACAAAGACACAGTGGGTACAGAACACTACAGTGACTTATTATCACCTCTTGAGATACAAAGTGGTATTACAAGACAGGACGGATCTGGGCTGAGTGGTTAGCATGCTAACTTCAGCACAATACATAGATGTTATTTCTTCATATTCTGTTGATAATTTCAGTGAGTTTGTGAATGTTTTAGGATAAAATTCTAACATATGGCATCCATACCAGATCCATACTGAGGCTACTAAATACCTAAAAAAAACAGTGAAAACATCTAATCTATTTTAGTATTTACAAATCACTTGTATTTTAATGAAATATGTCTCATACCAGTATTTTGTATTTTATTTTAAATACATCTGATGAGCAAGTATTTGTAATTTTGCAACAAGATACTTTTTCATGTATTTGTATCCATATCTGACTTTTAAATGATCATAATATCTATGAAGTGCGTTGAAAAATAAAAACGTGGAATTACTGTGGGTGGATGTTTTCCACGCTCTGCTATCTATAAATCTGCTTTGACAGGTCACGTCTGTCTGGTTGACAATGATAGTGCTGTCTGGCATCGTCAGGAAATAATATATTCACATTCATGTTGCCCGGTCGGTCGATGACATTTTCACTGCAGACCAACAACAATGAGGTGAAACAATTCTCAATATTGACGCTGGGATTTGTCATCTTCTTCTGTGGTGTGAATATACAGAAAGATTCAGAAATGAGCAGATTAGAGACGTTGTGAGATCAGTTTCTTAAGTAAAGAGGTCAGGATGATGCTTGAGTGCTGAGTCGTTTCTTTTCTTTTTCTCTTTTCAATTAAATAATTTGGTTTTAAACCTTCCCTACAAGCCTTTGAGTATCGGAACACTTTATGAAATTGATTGTGAATGGCTGCACTCTTGAAGTTACACCAGCTATGCTTAGATTGCCTTCAACTTGAAAACTAAGGAAAGGAAAAACAATCACTCAGACTCCTTCAGTCCAACTGAACGAGTTTTTAATTTAGCAAGTCTGACTAGCAGTCTGTCTTTCCAGCTGAGTTTCGATCGAAGGTTAATGAGGACAATATTCCTCCGCATCTGATTTCTTTCTCCCTCTCTTGCAGGAGCGGGTAAGTGAGGGAGAGCATTTGGTTGGGTGCAGGAAGATAATGGGATAAATGGTTTCATCTGTGAGAAGCTGATGTGCTGACAAGCATCACTTTCAACAGGAGTTCCTACAGCTGCTCTCTGTGACCCCTCGCATACATCCTTTTGTGCGTACTCAAGAATCACATCTGTTTGTCTACTTTTGGATAGTTTTTGGTTACTTTTTAAGTCGTATCCCCTTGAGTTCTATGTGTCATCCTGAATTAGACTCAAATAGCAAACTGAATACCCAACTTCATGTAAGATTTAAATGAAGATTAAGATTAGATTTAAAAGGATCTATGGGCATAATATAGAAGGAATTTGCTTTCACAGGAGCTGTTTAGTCCAGATACATGAATGTAAATGGTTCCATCAGAACGTTGGCTAATATGAATTGCAGCGCTTGATTTTTACATCTTTGGAGGTGGTACAATCTGTAAAATTCAATTTGTTGATAACATTTAGTCGGCAAAAAAAGCCACACATCCTTCTTTTCCACCGGTTTTTGAACCGGTTCCTTTCAGGATTCAGAATTTGCCAGTGCTTTCTGGCAAACCAGCCCGCATTTCCACCAGTTTTGTGGTGGAACCATTGTAATCACGGATGCGCCATCAATGTAGGGCATTGCACAATGCAACGACCTGTAGAATATGACATGCCCACTTTGGTTTGTACTTCAGGGCACGGAAAAGTTGCTATTTTTTGGTGCCGGCCAGGAGGGAACTTTCTGTGCTCTGAACCAGTTTATTTTTTTGTTGAAATGCTCCGGATAGTAACAGAACTGGTTCCATATTGGTGGACAAGGGGAAACAGATATGAATCAAGCCTCCAGTATCAGCTTTGGGCTACTGGATGTATTAGAGAGAACTGGATACAGTCTTGAAGGTGGGCCGGTCAGACACTCTTCAAGCGAACTTCTGTGCTGGAGTTTCCACATTGTGCAGCCCGTAGAGCAAGTACAGTAGAGACTTCCTTCAGCTGAGTGGGTAACTTATGATTCAGCCTCCACTAAGTTGAATGGAATAAGATGATTTTATCATGAGGCTCTTCAAGACTTTCAAGAATCCGAATGTACTGAATCCTGATATTGAAACGAGTCATTTCGCAAGGGTTGTGATCCTAAAAAAAATTATCTGCTGTTTTACAACCAGTTCTTTCATAATGTAAGTCTGCGGGGAAAAGGTCTTTTTGAACCTCAGAGCATCATGTGACATTGTTGTCATTACACAGTTTGGCCACTATGTCAAACTGGCTTAAAAGCTGGCACTCTTCCAAGGGACTTGGTTGGGCTATGAAGTGATTTTGGCATAGGGGCCATAATTTGAAATGTCCCACCCCTTTTGGCTCTGTGCACCAGTAACAGTTGAGCAAGCTTAGCTCAAGCCCAACTAAGCTATATTAACCATTAACTACTGTAGTTACTTACATCTGGTAGCTAATGTTAGCAAAATGCTAGCTAACTAGTAAATAAATCTACATCAATCATTAGCAAGCCAGTTAGCTCGAGCGTGTCGCTTTTACAAGTCCCCCAGCAACACCTTTTAATCATTTTCAAAACTTGGTTTTCTTTTCAACATTGACAAGTCTAGCACATAGCATATCTAAATACAGGAAACAGGAAAGGAGAGAGACCCAGAGCAGAAAGAGGCGGGACTTAGGAAAGAGACAGTTGCAGGTCATGTGACACCCACTGATCCCAAATTCTCATTGTTATACACAGTCAATACAAAAGAAACCGCTATGAAACAATAAAAAAAAACATATGAGCATCACAAATTCTCAGGAACAAAATTGCAAATTTGTATTATCACAACTTGACTGTTAAAATAATAAAATGGAAATAAAATTTTAATACTGCATAAGCCCTCAGAACATATTTAGTATCCAGTTCTCTTTATAAATCCTTGTGAGAACAATGAACAACTTTGAAAAACAAAAATCTTGACTTATGGGGAGGGGAAACAATTGAACTCAGAGCTGGATAAAAATCAATGAACCTAGTGGGGAAAAAACAGCCTTACAAAAGTCAATAGACATACCAGTAAAAAGACGGCACAGAACTAGAAAGAGTTTGATTGATAAGTAATCAGAAGCGTATGGAGTGACAATGCCACCAAATATGTTGACAAAGAAAGAAAATGCCTACAATTGCCACTTGACTGGTGTTTTTCTTGATGGAAACACTGTTCTAGCAGATTGCTTTGGTGCATCTTCTGCATTTTAATGTCCTGAATTACCAACTTCACTTGCAACTTTATCTGAAACGTATTAAGCTCAATTTGCCTTGGGAGCCGCTGTAAGGTCACTTCTGTTTACTGTTATGAAATCTCACAGATTGTATAAATATACGGTTGATGACTTAACGCAGGTGTCTTTCTAATAAATGCAGAGTCTGTTATGTCTCGTTGGCTGTTTGAATGAAGTCTTGTTAACCTTTACAGAGATATCCTCATAATTATGCAGACAGAACATTTTTATTGTCTGGTTTCTTGTATGGCATTTGCTAGACATTTGTTTTAAATGAAAACATGATACAGATGAATAAATTCAGGAAAACAGCAGTGCTCATTCATCCATTCCCTCTCCCTCTCTCTTGCAGACATACATACATATGCATATCAACTGGATAATGATAAAGAAAAGCTTGTTGTTTGTATTTTATTAACACCCCAATCACTAATTTCACAATAACGATATGCATACAGCTGTGGTGCAAATGATTGTCCTCCAAGACTGAGATGTCAATGTGCCCCATGTTGCATGGAGTGGGGAGTATGAAGCCGCCTGCATCTGCTATAAATGTCAGGGACTGGTCGATTTGCCCACACCCACTCATAGCAAAACTGTCCCTGCAGTCTGTCACCAGTTGTTTTGGGGACTTTAGCAAATATTGTTTCATTGCCTCCAATAAAAAAATATGGATATGGTGTAAAAACAACTCAGAAAAGTTTGGACAGATGTCTCTTTGTTTATGTATAGTTGCTTTAGAAAACTAATTAATTTCGCATACATTATTTATTTTATAAACTGTTCCCAAAAATTAATATATTATTTAATTAAGGCAGAATCATTTTGTTAGAATAGCCAATGTGGTTATTTTCACTCAGGGTGGAATAGCAAATGTGGCTATTTACAACTGAGGGTAGATACCTACCATGGCAGAGACAAGCACCCACGTGTCCATAGCCAACAATGTTATTTGCTCCCAAGGTGTAAATAGCCAATGTGGCTATTCACACCTGCATGGCAGAGACAAACCACAACCTTTTCCTAAACCTAAACAAGTAATTTTGTTGCCTAAACCTAAACAAACTGTGACTGAAAACTGGAAATAATCATTTAAAAAACTGTAATTAATAAGTCAACCAAGTCTAAAATACACACATGCGCTCCTACGACAGGACTTGAACCCCAACAACAGCACGTGCATCCATTAAGAGATATACGAAGTCTTGCGAGATCGACGCCATGTTTGCATCCTACCGGCTACATGCTACAGTTGACATTTCGGCTAAAAACATGGCGTAAATGGCGCCTTATGCGGTTAATTTTTAATGTTGCGGCTCGCGGACACTTGGATTGCACCACACAAGCAGGATGGAGACATTTTGTGTTTGTTTTGTGTTTGTTTTTTGAACGTTTTATCCGTGGTCACCATTCACTGCCATTGTACTGGATGAGGCTACTACCCTGTTTTCTGCTGAAACTCCAGGATTGTTTAGTGAACTGAAGATCTTCACTTATCATCACATCGGCATAGTGGTGAGCACATACTGAGTGGGTTATCATGCAAAGTGGAGTATCCTTTTAAGCGCACAGTTTTATCTTCCTTTATAATGAACTACTATGAGGACCACTGTGACAAAACAGTTCCACACTGTTGTGGTACAGAACAGACGGCCTTCAAGGGCAGCTGTTATCTGATACAGCTGTGTTCCATTTCAGCGGCTGCCTCCTTCAAAGTCTGCAATTCAAGACAGCTACATCATAACAGGTCAACAAGGCTGTCCTGTTTCAGAGGGTCCAAATGTACTTCATAAATACAGACTGATTTAATTTGTGTAGGCCAGAGCTGGTGCTATGGTGAGGTTCAATGCACAGTGTCTGCTGTTTCTGTTAGACCAGGGATGGGCAATGATACTGGGGAATCCTGTGTAGATTGTCACGTTTTGGGAGGAGGGAGTAGCAGTTTCCTCCTGCTATACCAGGGGTCAGCAACCTGACCTGGCAAAAAAGAAATGAAGACTCTGTCTTGAGCTGCAATTATTCAATTCACTATTTCTCTCTGAGATTTTTTTTTTTTTTTTTTTGGATTTGGCATGCATAATGAGCCTAGAGAGAGTCAAGACTAACACATTTTTACAACTGACAAATGTAATTATAACTTCAGGCCTCCGATAAGTGAAAATTACATTTTTTTAAAAAGATATTCATTTGCACACATTCAGTTGCACACTTTTAACTCAGACTAAAGATTTGAGTTACATTAAGGCACATGTTCACAAATTTTTATTTAAGCAAAAGGGTGTTCTTTACTCACTGATGCTAACAGACTGGATCACTGCCGTGCTCAAATGATAGTAAAGCTCTACCAGCAAAATAATCAAAACGTATTCATATTGTAGGGAAATTCGCTATCAAAATCTGCTAGTGTTATCCACCTGGAAACATATTGGGCCTGACTAATAGCTGGGGAAACAATCAGTCACATCATTAGAACCCCTACATAATGAATCCTATAATGATTACAACTCCAGCAAGTAGCCCGACCATTAGCAACAACCAGCAATAGAGACAATTTCCAGTCCCTGTTAAGTCAGCCAGCCAAGTTAAGTCAACGTTAATGCTTTCTAGAGGTCATGGGATTTCCCAAACTGGATAAATACCTCACATACAAACACAAAACTGCTTTGCTTGCTCAATCTTGCTGTAATGAGGATATTTGAGAATCAAGCAAGTCAGTCGAGTCATATAAATCATGGGCGATCAACCTTCAGTTTCCAAATTTAAATCAGTTCATAGACGATGATGAGTCGAGTTGAGAGTGGGGCTCTGAAATTATAATAAAGCACTATAGCTCTAAAGGGGCACTAAAGTGAAAACATAGTACAACACAAAGAAAATATACCACAATGTTAAGCTTCAACTCTGCCCAAGAGGATTGCACTATTTCTCCACATATCTAAGGTGCTTCTCATATGACACTGCACACAGCTGGTCATTTTTAATACATTTTGTGATGTAAAATAGAGGCATTTAACCCAGTGAGCCCTTCACAAGAGGACAACCTTTAGCTTACTTTGTTCATTTTGATTATTATGCACTACAGCACCAAGGCAAATTCGGTTTCTAATTTCTGATTACTTTTAATAAGTGTGAATTAAAAAGATGCTAGTGCTGTGTAGCTGTGCTATGTGCCACCAACTGTACTAACTGAGAAAAATATCCATTGTGGAGCCAAGTAGTGTTGGTCCTGTTCAATAGTCATTATTTAAAGATGCCACTAACATCTTCGGTTTGTAATTTAGAGAAATGCCTTCGCTTTGGTGATAAAATCAGTAAAACCCCACAGTGAGTCCCAAACATGTACAATATAATATGATATAATTAGAATAAATGATCTTTCTAAAAAACTATTCTGTAAATTCTTAGAAATCGTCCGCCCTCCAGCGACTAAATAGTAATTTGGTTAAGAGTGTTTTTCTCCTACTCATAAATACTGATATAAGTATCCTTGTCATAATGGAGAATATTATTGGACTGGATTATGAAGTGATTTGTTTAACACAGCACTGCAGCAAAAATAAATCACCACTCATCACTCATTAACACTGACAGATCATTGTTGCAGCAGCGTGCAAACGTGTCCCTCGGTGCCATGGGATGAAAGATGAGCCTTTGGCTTTGAACTTGAACTGTACTTGCCCTTTTTCCTGCTCCCTCAGATCCTCATTTGAGAATACTGCTAAATTGCAAAGCCTTTTATCGAATTTAATTTGATGGATTTGAAGTGTGTTTGAGCAAGTCTGAGGGTGTGCGTGACCTTGTTCACGTCGGTCATACATCAGCTCAATCTCCCAGTCTGGGGCGTTATGTGCGTGGCAAAGATTATCGATTTTGTGCAATCGTTCCCTGCGTGCGTCATTGATATGTGGAACTGCATGTGAAGTACACGGACGCGACACTCACCTCGGCTCTCTGTGGAGACGATTACAGTCCAAGAGCCTTTTCATGCCAAGAGGAAAAGAAAGCTGAAAAACAACTTCACTGTTCTCAGGCTGGTCTCCAGTCTGTCCACATTTTTTTTATATTTTCCTTTGCTGGCAAATGGTGAGAAAAACAGCTCCCAGCAGGAAAAGCACAGGTGTAACTAATAACATTAACGATGGCAGCATTCTTATTATGCGTCTCATGCAAATAAGCCGGCACGCACAGTAGCAGGGCCCTAGATGTGGTGCAGCTAAATGGAAGGCAGCACTTATCATTCATGTTATTAGTTACACCTGTGTGGAACAATTCAAAATATGCCTTGAGAAAGGTTTATTGCAGTTATTCCCAAAGACTGGGTCATGACCCACAGGTGAGTCACAGGAGATTTTATTTTGGTCACCAAATAACTAAAAGACTGTGGAACAAACTCAAGAAAAACAAGGAAAAAAATGTGGCTCTTTCACTGCTAAACGCTCCACTATGTTGTATGTCTTGTGTTTTATTTGTGCGAACATGCTACGTCAGATTCAGAAAACGCTTCTAACTTCAAAAAACGATGTGAATGTGTAAACATGATGAATGCCATCTGTGCATAGGTAACACCCCAATAATTCCATATAAGGCTACACCTCCTGTCCAATATGCCAGGAAGTGTTCATTCATGAAAATGGCATCAGAGAGTAAAAAGCAGAACTTTACGAGTTTGCAAATCCTTCTTTCAGAAACCCATAAAGGAAAGTCATTTTAACAGCATCAGCAGTGGAATTAAGGGACTTGCTAGAACCCAGAAATGGGGGGGAAAAAAATAATGAGTGCTGTTAATACCGTGTTACCTAAGGGTTGTACTGTCACTGAAATAAAGACGAAATGATTTGATTTGAAAATGGCTTCAAAAAACGTCTCGCCACAGCATGCAATCGATGATGGCAATGGGAGGATGGGGCAAAGACAAAGTCTCCATCGCTCAGACTGATGAAAAAATACGTGCCATAATAGGTGATGTTGCACTGTCAGGCATCGTAACGGCCAATACTCCTGACAGTAATGGTATAATGTAAAACAATTTATCATTTTTAAATGTGACCACATTAACTTTATCAACGGGCATAAAATAGAAATATCTTAGAAATCAGATTTATCTCCCCTCTGATCCTACTTTTATTTCCTTTGTTCAAATTGTGTAAGTTATGTACAAGGGATGGTCAAACAACCATGTTCAGTGTTTTCTTTAATTAACAAGAAAAGCAATTAGACTCAGTACCGCAGCCAGGACCATCTGATGCTCCAGCTCACCCACGCACACAAGTGGTGTCGGATGCAGTCCTGAAAAAGCACATTTTAATAAGTTTTTTTTCAAACTATGTCTGGCATATAACAAAAATATCAGACAGTATTGCAGGCATAGCTTGAAAAATCCTCATGCCAATGCAATGTAAAAAAAAACTAATAATTTGTCTCTAAATGAAGTTGATTATTTTAGATTAATTACAGCATGATAGCATTTTCCAAAGCATGCAATTAGTTGTTGTCTCAACATGATGGCAGTTCGATGGTGGGGTCTACTCTGATTTCAATCACAGGAGACTAATTTCACATGACTCCCATGACGGGTGTGTCTGCACCACATGTAAATTGTGTTACTACTGAGAAAGGAAGTTCTAAAGAAATTCAAAATATGAGAAAATTGGTGAATGCGGCAAGTTCTCCTCAATCACCTGAGAACAAATCTGTTCGAGTTGCATCAGGCCCAAGGACCTGGGAGACATACTGTATAACTACAAGCAACCGTTCACATTACACAGTTTGTTATAAAAAAAAATATTGGGCCTCAATCAATCGCGAGACTTCATATATCTAGCGATATTTTCACACGTGCATCCATTAAGAGATATACAAAGTCTTGCGATACATCGACGCCATGTTTACATGCTACCTGGGAGGCTACAGTTAACATTTCAGCTAAAAACATGGTGTAAATGGCATCTTTTGTGGTTAAAGACACTTGGATTACACCACACGAGCAGGATGGATTTACATTTTATCCGTGGTTCACTGCCATTGGCTGCAATCCTGCAAAAAATCGCTTTAAGTAACTGTTTTACTGTTTATTGTGTCATAGTTTTTACTGTCTTTAGAGTCATCTCATTTTGAACTCCTGAGTTGAACACATAAACATACTTTTGGAGTCCAAGATCTATGGCTGTCTTGTTCTGCGAATGTCATCCCCTTTATGTTTTGCTAAGGTTAGAGCTAATCTTTGAGTCCAGCGACAAATACCAGTGACCTTCCCTGCTCGCATGAAATGAATGCCAAGGTGCATTAATCATTCCAACGCATAGACGAAATGTCAATTGTGAGATGCAGAGTGATCAGAGGCGGAGCGGGGTGTTCTTCAGAAAGATAGCTCTCTCTGAAGAAAATCATCTGACAGCAGGAACATTCCTTGATCAGTCCAACTCTCTAACAGCCTCACCAGGTGATCTCGGTTTCTTTAATCTATCTAATGGAGACTTTGAGGCTTTCTTTCCATCATATATACTGCATTGTATCCTCACACACATGCTCTTGTTCCAGAAACAAACCCTCGTACAGACATAGCCAGTAGGTAGGTGAATGGCTGGATGGTTACAGACATTGTCGGGTCATTGAAAGGTCAGGAGTTGTATCTTGATAAAAACAGAAAGAAGAATCTATGCAACAGCTGTCTTGATTTAAAGCTGCTTGAAACTTCACCCCTGTTTTTCCTTGTCTCTTAATAAATCATCACAGTATCCTCACTCACTGTACGGAGCCACAGAGGGGACATGGTGCTAAATATTATGTGGGAGGAGAAAAAAAAAAGACCTACTTTTGCATTCTCTCAGAAAAAAAAAATGTCCATCAAGAAATATTTTGTGCTCCACCAGCAGCCACAACAATAAGACTTCAAGCCAGAAATCCAGAACAAAACTGACCAGTGCACGGTTGCATAAAACAATTTAGGTTAAAGTTTCTTCTAAGGATGCCTGAGTTGCATAAATTTACCATAAAGATTTCCTTGGGATGTTGTAAAGGAAACCATTTAATCTCTGTTTGCTCTTAGCTACTTAACTATTCCCTTGTGAGTAGCTAGAAGTTCCTTAGCGACCATTTTCCCCATAAAATTTTAAGGGACCCATAACAGTCCCTTCAAAGGGAAATAGTTTCTGTAACATAATACAATGGCTGAATTCATGGTGATATAAGAGGAAAAGGTACCAAGGTGCATTTTTCAGGACAGAGAAAACCCTGTGGACACTATGGGTGATTAGCTAACCAAACATTAATATCACTGTGTCGGTTACCTCTATCGTTTTATTGAAACTCACCACTTTTTGTCAACTCCTGTCAACTCCATCTGCCATTCGTTTCACAGCAGATTTCTCACTTGATTTTGTCAGCTCCCTAACACACGGCTAATTAAGTGTGCTAACTAAGCTAGCTAACAACTGACAATAAAGGTGTTTGGTAACATTAAATAATGCTGTGCATGAAGTGTAACAATGGTAAATGAAGTGCACTTGCTGTATTAAGACAGTAACTGCAATTCAAACCTTAGTCTAAACATTTAAACAACCTAAGAGACTTTTTGCAACACTCCTGAGTTCCTTAACACAGGGAAATATTCTGTTTAAGTGGAAAACTGAAATGTGAACCTTACTGGTTTGTGCCACCAGGCACAGAAAACTTAAAGCTGCTCTAATTAATATTTTCTTTTTAAATTAGCATCAGATAGATTAATGTGTCATGTAAAATGT
>JAJHUR010106066.1:1217-11389 GCA_027495735.1 Lutjanus campechanus
AAACTGAAAAATGCCCATCACCAGAGCCCAAGGTGAATTCTTCAAATCCAAAACACAGTGGTATTCAATTTGCAATAATATAAAACAGAGAAAAGTTGAAAATACACACAATTAAAATGCTGTTACAGGTAAATATCTTCAACTCAAAATAATTAATCAATTATCCAAATGGTAGCAGCTTAATCAGTATCATTTGTGTGCAATATCAGTTGTGTGTTCTGTCCTGTCAATCATGCATAGTGAATGCATTTTTACATTTTCAGAATAGCATTACACCATATAAACACATGCTTATTTTTTATTTATCTCGTACAAAGTCCTTTTTCTCTGATGGAGAAGATTAGAGCAGTAATTTCAGTATCTAGGTGCGTGGGTTTAATCCTGAGTCAGCAGCGTCAGAAAACTAAGTTTTCATCAAGTCTTTCTGCCAAGTGTGGTGTCTTTGAGTCACAGATGATGGCGGGTTTGCTATAAAAGTGTAAAATAATTGAAATTCTCTGTGTCCTTACTGTGTGACTTCTTAGGCTTCCCACTTTGTTATTATGGGTTCCTTTTTAGTGTTTGTGTGTGTTTGTGCCCACAGTTTGTGTTCGTCATGGTGAGTGTGCACGTTAGCCACTGATGCCACTGTGGGATTAGCCTGCAATACTTGAGCTTTGTGGGACAACATTTTGGCTTTAGTTTGTTTACATGATTCACATTCAGCTATGCAGGTAGTATTTTATCTTGTGTTACCCACTAACACATATTTATTTGCACTACAACTAATGTGTACGCAACACCAGATGTGTTTTTTTCTTTGAGCTGAAGGCAGTTATATTGTGTACAAGGTGCTGTCTGTTACCAGTGCTGGTACCAGTAATCCTGTTGTGCATTCCAACATGAAATAATTGCAGAAAAAACATTTAACATTGTACCATGTTCAAAGGTTGTTTATCTGTGTTCTGGGATAACATGGATGGTGGCAGCTCTCTGAAGAACATCACCATTTAGTGCTATTTGCGGGAAAAGATAGCTGGTATTCCCTTTTAGACTCATTTTGCATTTTTTTACGCCTCCTAAATAGTACTCAGTTCCTTGAAAGAGCTATTAAATAGAGTGTCTGCTCAGATCACAGTCGAGGCGTGTTCCTCTTGTGAGATAGCTCAATTAAAAGGCAGAGGGAAAAGTCCTCCAGCAAGATGGAGCAGATTTAGCACAGACAAACTGGAAGAGTTAGTCCTGATGATAGGGCTGGAGCTGGTGTACTACAGCTCATATCGCTTTGAATGTTCTATAATTATGCACTTGTGGCACTTTGGAGTGCTTTGTGTAAGCTTAACAGCTAAATTTAGCATATGAAATCTACCTTTCAAATAAGTTTGAAAAGTGTAAAAATTTAAACTGACTGTCACCCCTGTAGTTCAGACAGTTTTCTTATATTTGTTCAGTGTTTTTGTTCAGAAAAAAAAACAGAAATTAATGTAATCGGTGATTTCTCAACAATGAAATTTAAAATATTTAAGTTTAAGATCAAATATGAGACTACGTTTGCTGCTGTTAAAGGTACACTACGCAGAATTGGAGCCATGAAAAACAGAGTCACGAAAACAAAGGGATTGAAAAAACGAAACAAAAAAAATCAGTCATGTAAAAAGATGACTATGTCTTTGGGCTTGGATGGTGCTTCAGGGTGCCTTCTCACCTGCGCTTTTAGTCCAGTTACATTGGATTCTGATTAGTTTTCCCCTTGGTGGGATTCATAGGCAGGTGTGAACACAGTAATCGCACTTGGTTGCCGACCAAAACAACCACTCTTGCCTCTTGAGACGAGGTGGTCTCAGTCCGGTCGCACCACAAACTAACTCTGGATCAGGGTGGGAACGTGATCCGACCCAACTACCAGGTGCACTCCACAAGTTAGTGCAAAACCATTCTTCCGCTCAACCGTCTGAAAGCAGCACATCTACTTTTCCAAATGTGAAGCAGTTTAATATTTTCAAGGCGTTTCTACCAAGTGGATTCTGCATTCTGCTGGTATAGGTCTGCCTGGTATATTTCCCAGATTATTACAGTTATGAGCAACTTCCAGCTTTGCTCTTGCTTCATGTTAAATAGCATAGAAATGTTTTTCTCATAGAAATGTGCACTAATCCAAAACACTGGACCTTCTTCTTGTTATAACTTTCTTGGTCCTGCCCCAGACACATCTGCCCGACAAGCAGAGTGAACATTCTTATGTGGTTTGTAGTGATGCATTTTGATTCACTAGGATTTTTGCTCCAAGTTTACAAACTCATCAACTCATCAATTTTGGATGGCCAGGAGAGCTCTTCTTTACATTGCTTATTTTTGTCTAACTAACAGTCCAGAACCCAAACTTATTCAGTGTACAACGAAAAAAGCAGCAAATACTCACAATTGGAAAGCTAGGATTAGGGAATGTTTGGCATTTTTGGTTGCAAGATCACTAAAAAAAAAAGAAAGGCTGCAAATTAATTTTCTGTTGATCAGCAAATCAATGACGCAACTAATTGGTTTTCATGTCTAATTAAGACATGTAATCGTGCTTCTTTTGAAGTGCAGGCTCATCACAAACCAAGCAGTCACAGGCCCCTCTGGCTTCTTGCATTTCACCATCAACAGATAGATTTGAATATGTAAATACAGTTACAGCAGGAAATGGGAATGTTGCATTATAAAGAAACAGCTCTGTCTTCAAATGAAGTTGAAATAAGTCAGTGATTTATTTAATGAATCTAAGTTTTGCGTTTTAAAAGTTAAAATAGCACATGAACACTGTTGCTTTGCTCGTACTCAGGCAGGAGTCAGCTCATTTAGCCCGGGGGTTTTCCTGGCCAGTAGCGACTGCAGGGGCAGGGAGTCGGTGTACGGTAAGGCAGTGGTTACCAGGGAGACACAGACCCAAGGTAAACAGTAGGAGCAGTGTTTGAGCTGAATCGTGCAGTGTCTGCCCCAGTCCCAAACGTGGAGGGCTTTGGAAAAGCAGCCTGGAGTTAATATAAGAGTCTCTATTCATATCTATAGCTCCTTGCAGAGAGAAGAGCACTTTATTCACCGCTTTGGACGAAGATTGGGTGGTGGTACATTTCAATATTATCTGAGGCAGAAGTGAAGGAGACGTATTGTACTGTATGAATTGGAGCTACTGGGTTTCTGAGAGCTGGGAGATGAATTGTATTTGTGTGTACAATAGCTGTTTTGATAGCATTTATCTCCCGAACAATGAACAGTCTGTGGATGGCAGGACATATGGTATGAATCAGCAACAGTTGGGGCTGTTTTATCCTCATTGTACTACACTCAAACAATATATTTTATAGTATCATTCCTGACCACTCACTCCTGTGTGCCTGCACTCACTTTCTCACATTCTTCAGTGTTTCTTTTATAGATTAGACTTGGATTTCTTCCTTGAGCTTTGAAAGAGCTTTTGTTTAGGGCTCATTGTAATCATGCAGCCCATTCTCTTCAATCTGCATACAAATAACTTGACTTTGAAATTGTGTGCATGTGCATGCAAATTCAACTTTCTTTGCAGGTGATCCGCCAATCCTTCCCATTTAAAAAAAAAAAAAAAAAGGAAAAAAAAGAGGGTCGTGTCACACGTGAAACCAAATGTCACCATTTTAAGTTACATAATTTAATGTGTGTCATGTGACTTATGTAATGTGACATACTTATTTTAACCCAAATAATGATCTTTTCCTAAACATAAACAAGTAGCTTTGTTGCCTAACAGGTTTATTTTTGTTGCAGTGACAATGAAGTTCACCTGACAATGACAGTCACCTGACTATGGATCTGCCCTCCACACTAGTTAATGGAAACGATTGGCTTATCATCTGGATGCCAAATTAGACTTTGGCATGTGCACTGCAGGCAGTCAAAGTGTACAGTAATGTTATTTGTACACAGGTTGAAGAGACCGGGTTGAATCATGAATTAGACTCACACACTAAAATCAATTTCTCCATTGAATTTGGCAAAACATCAAACATTTTTATTACATATGCCTTGAAAAGGCTATTCTGTTGTACACCTGGCAATATTTTCTAGAATATATCAAAAGTATCTCATTTCGTCAAACACAGTTCCAAGTGTTTAAAGGATCATTTGGGATATTCTTTATTTGTCTTACTGTCAACAAGTACTACGGAAAGACCACAACAACACTAAATTTATCTTATTGACAAGTATTGTGTGAGTAGCCATTTACACACACTGGAACACTGGTACTGTTTATACTTGTTAGAGCAGTGATTCTCAGCCTTTTTGAGTCGTGACCCCCAAGAATAATCAAGTTGGTGTTTGCAGCCTTCAGAACATGGTGGTTTATGTTGGTAACTGCCATTTCTGTGTTGGTTTATAGCTGTATTCATTTGTAAAGTGGTTATTACATTTCTTGACCTCACCCATATTGCTGTTGCTATTGTGGTTTTCAGTTCTTGCCCCTATGTTGAATATTATTAAAGGATTGACAGCACTGAGAGCTTCTTCCTGTCTCTCATTCTGAGAGGCTCGCCACAATATGTTGTTTCATTTTATTCTCCGTAACCATCTGATGACCCCAGGAAATGATTGTGCTAAATATGCAGCTGAAAATGTTCTCCAACAAACAAATACTCACTTTGATTACTTACTAAAACTAATCGTTTTAATACAAATCGAATATATGTTTCCAATATTGTGTTTTGTTCGATCAGCAATCCAATTAATGATTACGATCATAGAGGACAACATCAAATTGGCACGTTTTAGAACCTGGGGCCAGTTAATGTTGTGCATTTTTGCTTAAAAATACTTAAACAGTGAAATTATGATTTTTTTAAAAAGACAGTGCCCAGAGCATATTAAAAAGTAATATAGAAGTATATCCTTGACTCAGTTTTTAAAGAGTCTTCAGTAAGAACCAGTGGGCTTGGGGCTATGTGCCACAAACTGGCTGGAGAAATCAGAAAGAAAACATTGGTTTTGGTCTTCTTTATGGGATTTATTGAGGATAATAAAAATATAAAACAACACCAGCCTTGTCCCTGAACACTGAAGTGGAATATGTCCCTGTGGATCTCTTACTGCACCAATTCTCCAGCTACATCTTTTCTTTTCTAATCTCTACATGTTTTATCACAGGTGTTGGACAAACACAAAGCCATGGACAGCATGGTGGAGCTGCTGCAGGTGTACCCCGAGGAGGATGAGGCGTATGGAGGGCTGCTGGAGGCAACAACTCAGCTCTACCACTACCTGCTCCAGCCTTTCAGGGACATGAGGGAGCTGGCAATGCTGCGCAGACAGCAGATTAAGGTAATACATACAGACACACACACACACACACACACACACACACACACACACACACAGATACAAATACTGTACCATCTGTTTTAGGGCTTGATTTAAGTAGGTTTGGGCCTCACTGTAGCCGACTAACTGGTGTGTCCTGGAGCACACTTTGACTTGTGTCTGACTGCCTTTCTATTACAATGTACTCCACCAGTTATGATGCTACTTTTGTGGTTTGGCAATTTTAAAAGCCAAGGTTAGTGCTGGAAATTGAGCCCTGAACCACAGCATGGTACTGTCCTCAGTTGAGCCGACCCTCCTAAACCCACTGTAATGCCATTAGCTTGGTTGCTGAGACTACGTGTGGTGATGATGATGGTGTAGTAGCCAGCCTGTGCTTCCCTGTAGCTTTGCATCTGGGGGCTGTGGAGGGCAGAGGATCAACCAGAGAGGCTTTTTCCCCCGCCCAGAGCGGCTTAACAACCAGCATAAGTATTATTACAGCAGCCAGTAAACCACTCAGTAATTCTGCAGCTTCAGCACACTCCTCTGTTTTCCACACTCATTCTACACTCCATCTTTGTTGCTTTTCTTCATTAGAGGCTTGAAAAGGGAAGTAAATCTGCAGATTAATCCCTACTGTCTCATGACCTTCATAGAGCTGTGTTCAGTCTTAACACATGCCTGGTGGGGTCAATAGGTCAGAGTTTTTCACACTCCAGTCCTAGTACACTGTACTGTACTGTTCAGCAGCCCGGGAGGAAGAAGTTACTTTTAATGATAATATTCAAAGGCAGTAGAGCTCAACAGCGAGGTTTCAGAAGTGAAAATCCTGTAATATTCTGAATATAGGATTTAGATTATTAGTCATAATGTTGTATCCATCCAAGATAGATTTTATTGCGACCCATGAGATTGTGAAATGCTGGTATATGCTCCTGTAGAAGACACATGATATAAACCTTGCTTTCAGAAAAACACCTTTTATTCACGATGTCCTGGAAAAGTAGTACACTACCTACAATCCTAAAGTGTAACTGCGACCTCTCTGATTGGTGGAGCTTGCTGTTACCATGAATATATTTACTGCCCCGCAAACGGGTAGTTTTGCTAGCAGACTGCCAAGTTTGGGCAGTAACATGAATTGTACTAATAATGTTGTTATGCTGCAGTTAATATAATTTATGTGCACAAACACACAACACAAATTACAGCATATTACAGTACCATTATTGACAATATAAACTATAATAATATCAAAAGTTAAATTCAAGAAGAAGCAGTATCATTCCCAGTGGTTTATGGGGTGAGTAGTTCTTTCACTGGTAAAACAAGTATGTACACAGTCTTGTACCTTTGCCTTTTTATCCATTGTCAAGTCTGTTTTTTGCTCTGAATAAAAAGTTTTATGGTCATGATTCATCTCATAGTTGCGTGACTTGGTTAAAGGCCTAAAACCTTTCATAAAAGGATTTTATGAAATGTTATTGGAGTGGATGAATGGGAAATTCACGTCACTGACTACAAATATGAAATCCCACATCCAATCAAACAAAAGCACTACAGCAATAAAACCAGACTTAACTTTGGCCACATTTATCAGTATTACCATGTTAGACCTGATGAAGGAATGTCAGCCACTGTCTATGCTGGCATACAGCTTCACTACTGCATTACCTGTGGGTGTTTAATGTATGCTTTTTTGTTATCGTAGGCGTTTCTAAAAGCCTGTTCAAATTGTATCACTTGGAAATTGATGCCAAAATGTCACTATATGATACAATTTACAACCTAAGAAAAGATTTGCTTCCACTGTGACAGAAACTGTACTTGTCTTTGGCTGTGTCCGGAATCACCTTCTTTTCACTTATTCACCACTTCATAGATAATATACACTCAAAGGTTTAGTCTAAAGCAGGAGTTTTTCAAGGTCAGACAGCTGGTTCTGAAAACGGGACGTATATTGTTGCTGTCACAACCACGGTTCAAGGGAATCGGCATCAAAGAGGAAAACAAAGTTGGTTAAACCAAATTTTATGTTTATGAAGTAAGTAAAAGCAAACACAGAATAAACAAAGTGGTGTGGAGGGATTCTGCAACTGAAGAGTCTGCTGGCTGATACCCCTTTTCCATCAAGCTGGTTCCAGGGCTGGTGCTAGTGCTGGTGCTAGAGCCGGTTCGCGGTTGGTTCAATGTGCGAACGGGTTGAGAACCGTTTGCTTTTCCACAAGCGGGTGCCGGCCAGAGAGCCACGTCATTACGTCACTGTATACGTCTGTATATGTCACATCATTTTCCCAATACTAGGGATGTTCCTGGCGACTAATTTCCCTGTCAATTAAACGCAAAATTTAATTTAGACAAGTCGACTAGTCTAACACTAAGAAAACAGTCAGAAAACAGTTAAAATTGAGCAGAATTTATTAATTTATAATGTTAAACACTGTCGGAAAAAATACTGTGCGTATTAAGAGCCTTTTGAAGCCGTTAATCACAGTCAACAATCGCCAAATCGTACTTTAAATATTTTTATGCTTGGAAGTATGTTATGTTAGCAATTTCTCATTGGATTTACATTAATTAAAAAAAGTTTGAAAATGTGTACCGAAGACGGCGGGCCGATCTTCGTCTCATAGCCGACAAGACTCTCCGCTGGTAAGGCATCATGAGTTGGTGCTTGCCTAGCACCAGTTTTGAGAGCCAGGAGTCGGTGCTTTGGCTGTGGAAAACCAAAGAACTGGTGCTAAGTCTGGCTCTAGCTCCGAACCAGCCCTGGAACCAGCTTGGTGGAAAAGGGGTATGAGAGAGAGTGTGGGAGGTGAGGGAAGGGCCTTTTATAGGTGGATCAGGTGCCACTGATTGGATAGGAGGAGTTAGTTGATTGGGAGCTTCCAGAAGCAAAAGAACAGAAGCCAGGTACACAAAAAAACTACACTGTTAACTCAAATAAAGAACAGATACATGAATACTCTACAAGTACAGTAAACAAGTATTTGTACTTAATTACTTTTGCCCCCTGCAAACAGGCACCATAAAAACTATGCAGAATTCACTGTTTGCAGTTCCTGTTTACGATGCATTCATGGATGCACAGACACTTAACACTGGATTAATTTGATACTGAAGAAAACCTAAAAATGTGATGATCCTCAGGCATGTTCTGGAGTCATAAGGAACATCTTTTCTTGTGATAATTTCTAAGCAGCCTTGGAAAGTGTATGTAGCGCTGAATCTAAAATAAATGTGCCTCATTATGTTTGTGTGAGTTACTAGTCTGTGAACAAGGAGCAAGGAACAAGATTATTGATGCAGTTGGGCAGTTTTATCTTACCTTATGACTTTTGGGAATCCTCATAATTTTGCATCATCACCTACAGGTGTAGCATTGCATAACTGCAATTCAATAAAATGCTTTTCATTGTGGGATTGTTAGCAGAAGGTGTGCATGACCTAGACAGTATTTTGCTTCTGTTCCATTGTGAGAGTTTTGCAAAAGTTTTACAATCAAAAGTTGGACACTCAAATTAAATGACAGAGAGTGAATGTAGGGCGCTACAGCCATTCAGCTTCAAGTAAACACTGCAAAAAGGTCTGCCCATTCCACACAATTTATGCATAATTTTAGTTGCCAGATTCTTTTCTGACTCTGAGGTGGAGTCCAATCGAGAGGGTCAGAAAAAACACAAAAAAGGAGAGTGTGCCAATGGTAGTGAGAGAAGGGAGACAGAAATAGCAGGCTTATCCAACAGTGAGAAATAGAATGAACAGAACTTTGCCAAAGTCTGCATCTTGTCAGTTTGAGTTAGACTAGAATGTGCGACCTGTGCCAGTGTTGATATTCATTATTGAGTGCTGTTTAACTAGACACATGCTGTCCCTGTATCCGTCTTTCTTTCCTTCTCTCTCGTAGACGCTCTCGGTCATTCACCCTCTGTTGTGTTGTGAGTACTTTCCCTTCTCTGCATTCCTCACACAGCATGATTATCCAGCATCGTGTCACTAACCAACACAAATGCCTGTGTGGGTGTGTTTATGAGTGCGTATTATGATGGTATTTGGGTTCTTGGGCGGGTGCTGATCTAAATTAAGAAATGTCACTGAATCACCAAAATTTATGTAGGCCTAACACTTTTTCTTAAAGGACCAGTCTGTTGATTTTTGATGTCTTTGTTATCATCAACAAATCCCATGAAAACAAAAAAATACAATGAATTGGCCCTACTCACACATATCGAACTGTGTATACAGTTTACATTGTTGTAAAAAGAACATGTTCCTTCATTACCATGAACACACTGTAGTTTCTTTTGACTCAATTCCACATACACCGCCCTCAGAGGATACTTTTGAGTTTCATCATGAGAATTGTAGTACTGAGTGTTTTTGGAGCTTGGCCCATACTAGAGGCTAAAAGTCAGGATATGTAGGCTTCTGCAACTTCCACTTTTATCTTTGAATCTTGTGAGTCTTATTAGACCTGCAGTACTAAAGTGCTTGAAACCTATTGTTCAATGTTTAATAATGCATTTTTGAGAGGGTGGTATAATGTGAAACTTGGCCTGAAATGTAGTTTTAAAAGAACACATTTAGAGTAGAACTGTTTGGCTGGTTTGACTCACTCACTGTTACCTGAACTCTCGAGGTGTACAACCCTTTAACCACTCTGCGTGTTTCTGGCATGCTTCATGGAGCTTCCCGAGAATCTGAACTCTGTATGATGCCAAAGTTTCCAGCTCTACCACCTGCTCCCCTCAGGGCGATCCAACGGCTGAAAACAAAGCTGTATGCAAATGAATCCACGATGCTGGCAGAGGCAGTTGGTTTCTCCTAAACTGATGAGTCAGGGGATCATAGGGATGCTCTCCTCTGTGAAGAAAGGGAAGGAG
>JAJHUR010106067.1:0-11695 GCA_027495735.1 Lutjanus campechanus
TAAACTTAAAGTTTTGAGTCCTAAACAAGTCAGAATACTCTCTTCAACAAATGTAATGTCAGTTTTAACAACATAGCCTTGCTGCTTTTTGTGCAGCCTCAAATGTTGAAGTTGGAAGCTGTGGAGCCTCCGTCTGTAATTTTTGACCTGAACGTTTTGCATGCCGCTACTCATTTTTTGTTGCCCAATGACCCAATTTTGTATGCAAACGAAATTATCCTTGGCATCTTGTCATCAGTCTCCTGAACTTGGCTGAATGCTGTGTCAGATGGGCTCAAACAAAGTGGATCTGGGGAATTAGGTGTCGACTTGCAGGGAATGAATAACGTTAAAGGAGAAATCTTTAATATACAGTATATACTGTAATAAATCATAATATGACCAAGATATGTCATCAGGGATTGAGGAAACATGCTAAGTTGAAATATTCACTTCTCTGACAACAACACTAATGCCGCGGTGTCCTCCTTTGACCTTTATTGTCTGGCCTGTAACTTGTGTTATTGTTTGCCCCTTTCATGTTAATTTTCAAATTAATGCTGAATATTCGCCAAATGAGTAAGTGTCTGTTTATGAGTTGTAAGAAATCATGAATAATCTTTTATAAAGAGTAGATATTTATAACAGTTAAATTGAGCTATATGTTGATGGAGTCTGGTGGGCAGTGAGATGGACAGTCACTTAACTTTAATACCACAATGTATATTAGAGTGCAAAGTGGGCTTCGCTTTACATTGAGAGACAACTGACAGTTCTAAACAGCTGATCAACTTACAGTGGATGACTTGTCATTGATTGTTATTATCAAATTACTATGCTGTGCTCATCTTGCACCCCTGCAGTGTTCCTGCAGCCTGCCTGAGCTTCCTTGAGCCTGGGGAGGAGGAGGCGGAGGGGGAACAACTTGTGCCAGCTATAGATCGTATATTAAATAGGGATTCAACCTATTTAATATACCGTCTATGGCTTCTACTTGCATTGACTGGGAAATTAATTGATCTGTGTCATATTTCTTAATCCTTTGTATTTTCAAGTCAAAATGGCTGAAGTTCAAGTGAAATCACAAGCTTTTGATTTTGTCAAGTCGAGTCTAAAGTCATCAAATTTGTGAATCGAGTCCGACTCAAGTCCAAGGCATGACTCCACACCTCTGTGTAGAACTGTCCTTCTACAGTTTTAAAGCTATTTTTTCAGTAGTGAAAAGCATGAATCATTGCACTAAACGTTCAAGGTAGGTCACTTCCACATATAATAGTCTAAAAGAGCTAAGAAGTGTTTCCAAACACAGTGGTCAAGGCTGAGAGGAAATGCTCAGTTTCAAATATTCATAAATGCATTGTCTGGCAGTTCACAAAAGAACACCACCAGAGGCTGGTGTGGGTTCATAGAAGAGACACGTGTCTCAAGTGTATGAGCAAAAAGCGGTCAGTCTGCCAAGCACACATCAGTCCTTACCCTAAAATTGATTTTAATACATCAGCCACCACCATGTAATGGATTTGGCCCCCGAACTTAGTCTGAGCAGAAGGTATCTACTGCAACATTTATGTATTGAAGAGAGGGAGACTTTGTAGATGCATGGTTGGATGCAGTGTCTGCACACACCCTGTATGTGTGTTTGTGTGTGTGCTGCATCCTCTCATGCTGAGCTGGAGTACTCCCCGGAGGTATGAATCCATTAAAGCGCTACGTTTTAGTCCCAGTGGGCGGAGGAACCTATTGTTTGTTTTTTCCTGGCTGTGACCTATATGCTCTCACAGCTTGCTAACCTATATCACAGTACAGCAGACACGCCTGCCATATCAACAATCTCACCTGCTCTAAAAGCATGGTACCCTATTTTAAGACAATATACAGCAGAGTAAAAACATGTAATATGAATGTCAACAGCAGGGAGGTTGAAGGGACAGCTCAACCCAAAATCGGAAGTACACATTTTTCCTCTTACTTGTAGTGCTATTTATCCATCTAGACTGTTTTGGTGCGAGTTGCCAAGTTTTGTAGTTATCGGCTGCAGAGGTGTCTGCCTTCTCTTCAATATAAAGTGGAAGTGGCACTTGGCTTGTGTTGCCCAAAGCACCAAAAATACATTTGAAAAATTCAGAAATAATGTCTCTTCCCAGAACAGTTTCATATAACTACTTTCTTTCTATGGTAGAGCTATTTTGTCAAACTGCTCACAAGGTCTGTGGACTATCTCAAATAACCAGGTCATGATTTCTGTGAAGAGACACTGCTGTTGAATTTCAATAAATGTATTGTATTGTTTTGTAATGTATGTATTCAAATGTATTTTTTGCTCTTTAAGCACCATTAGCTGAGTGTCATTTACACTGTAAAAATTAAGCATTTGTTTAACTTTAAAAAGTTAGTGTCCAGGCTGCCTTAATTTAACTTAAGTTAATCTAAGTTAGCTGAATTTGAAAAGACAAGTTGAGGTAATTTTGTAATGATTCAAAACAAATAATCTTTTCTCATCAAATAAACTTGGAATTAATTCACTTTTACTTGAGAAAACATGTTCACGGTGTTTTCATGATTGTGATAACAAGCCACCATGACTGATCTTAAAGTGTCTTAGTGACTCACAGCAAGTTTTCATCACATATTTTTTTCCTCAGACTATGAAAAAGGCGGGTTTCATTTCTGACTTTCCGTTTATGCTGGGAAGTCTGTTAATATGCTGATCATGTTTCTTTCAAAAAATAATTTCATGAGTTCATTGAACTACAGTATATTTATTCAACTCACCATTTCAAGTCAAAACACTTCAAATTAGAAGAATTCATGTTTGTAAGTTATGAAAATAAATACTAGAAATTTTAAGTTTAATTGACTTGATTAAATAAAATTTGTATATTTGCATTAAGTTAATGAGAAAAAAATAGTTAATTCCACTAAATTCCTGCAATTTTTTTTACAGTGTAGTTTTGTCATATTTGAGAACATCTCTACAGCTGATATCCCCAAAACTTTGCAACAATCCTGATGGATAAAAAGCACTACAGGTCAGGAAAAATATGTATTTTTGATTTGGGGGTAAACTGTCCCTTTAATGATTTGCGAAAATAATCAAATACTCAAATTTCTATATGAAATATACAATATTCTGAGCTTTTCCCCACCCAGTTTTTGTATTGTATTGTTTTATTTATTTGTGTTGTTTTGATGAACCAGTGGGCATAATACATTCAACAGTTTGACACAGTCATAGTATAAACGGAAACTAGAGGAGTCAAGATCCCCCTCTCAGTCTGTCGAGTGGCTAGAAACAGGACACACAGCCAGTCAGACAGACAGACAACTACTTGAGAAACAGCAGGCCCATACTGTAGCATGCCTATAGGTAGAAGAGCAAGGCCCATAGTTGTCACCACTTGACATGCAGCAGAATAAAAAACATGATCGAAAAAAGCTTCCCGTTTTCTCAAACTGGCTATCTGCATAACCACACAAAACTGAAATAAAAAAACCAAAAACAATCATGAACAAAAAGTAACTTCCAAGGAGAGAAAGACAGAGATAAAGAGAGTCAGAGAAGAAGTGCCTGTTAAGTGTTGCAGTGACATTGTCATTCATAAGCATTTTGTTAGTTTGAGATCTCTAAATCTGAGCTTCTCAGTCCACCTGTGGCTCCAGTCGGCAGCCTTCATGCAAGCAGGCATCAAGCAACAGTGATGGAGAAGGAGGAGGTAGGGTGGGTGGAGGGGTGGGAGAGAAAGAGCAAAAGAGAAAATGAGAGTGAAGGAAGGAAGGAGGGAGAGAATGCGAAGGCCGAGACCTCAGGAGGAGATAATCGTATTATTAAAGAGTGAGAGTGAGAGACAGAGAGGGAGATAAGAGGGAAAAGAGAGAAGAGAGAGGCACGAACTGAGTTGCTGAGGCTGCACTCACCCGCTTGAACAGTCTATGGTCCATCAAGGGGCTTGGCATAAACAGCAAAACAATACCAGACAGCTATTAGCACACAGTAGGCACTGTGAGGGAAGGGGCGAGGGCAGGTGGGGGGGCCAAATACAGTGAGGGGGGAGGGGGAGAGGGGGTGGAGCTTAGGTGTTGGAGACATTTCTAACCACCCAATTTGTCCAAGAAAAACAAATCAAACACACAACACGGAGTGAAAAGAATAGTTGAGAGATGGTCAAGATCATGAAATTAGTGGGTGTCTTACTGATTAGCTCAATTGGATTCTATGTTGTAGACCATGAACCCTTGCAGTAAATCTGAAAGTTTTATCTAGCCTATGTGAAGGTGTGTGTGTGTGTTTGTATGTGTAAATGAGTATGTATGTGAGTCAGTGTCGGGGTCTACCTGTGGCGGCAGCGACGTAGGAACCTCATGATCTTCCTGGCAGCCTGATCCTGCCTCTTTGTGAGCAGACTACCTCTACAAAACACCAGAAAGAGAACAGTCTTATTTTTGTACAGCAACTTTTCCTATTAAAATGAGGGTGAGTCAACTTTTATCTTTCAGTGAAGGGTTCTATTCCAAAAACATTTTTTGATATGTACTTTGGGTTTGCAGTTGAAACTCATTTCTTGATGACCACACTACCGATTTATTTATAGTTACTCAATTTCCAGTGCTCCTAGTTAAAAAAGAAATCTGCATTTTGAGGCCAGAACTGTTTTACAACAGAGTTTTCAAAAAAAGTTGTGTAAAATATGAAATAAAACAGAATGTCTTTTGGTAATCCTTATTGACATATACTGAAAGACAATATATTTAATGTACCTCATCAACTTCATTCATTTTTGTCACATATATATGCTTATTCTGAATTTAATGCAAGCAGCGTATTTCAAATATAGCTTGGACAGGAGCAGCAAAAGACTGGATAAGTTGTAGGATGCTAATAAACACCTGTTCAAGTCACGTCGCAGGTGAACAGGTTAATTGATAACAGGTGATAGTATCATTGAAAGGCTCACAAGATGTTCACAAGCTAGGATGAGGCGAGGTTCACCACTTTGTGAAAAACTATGCAAACAAATAGTCCAACAGTTTAAGAACAACTTTACATGGTTTCGGGAACACTTAGGAGAAGTGTATAATTCAGAGAATTTTCTGCACGTACGGGGTTACTGAATGCCCGTGACCTTCAATCCCTGAAGGAGCACTGCATTAAAAACGGACACGACTGTATAAAGGATATTACTGCATGGCCTCGGCAACACTTTGTTTACGTTTTACACAACGTCCCAACTTTTTTGGAATCGGGGTTGCACATTGTATCTTTCGAATGTTTATCATACTGAAAATGCCATGTGATTATACATGAGTTTTGTCATGCCTTGACAATTTAATTGCAAATTTACTGGCTTCTCTTAGATGATAAGTTTCTTATCCTTAAATAATCCAGATCCTAGTGTGCTGGGTGGGGGATTGGATCTGGTTAGATGGAAGGTGTGATTGCCAGTCTAGTATAATGGGAACATTTGTGAAGGGCTTTAAGTTTAAATTGAGATATATATTTTTTGGTAATTTGGTAACTTTGAATTGTATTGTAATTGTATGTGACACCCCTCCCACTGTCTTGGAGGCAGTCCTGACTAACCTCAGTAGACAGCTGGTTGACAGTGGAAGGCGATCAGCTGATCTCGCTCACCTGGGCCACTGAGATATATGAGCTGGCCCTGACAAAAGACTGCATTACTTTGTTTCGGTGTGCACCTTCAACACCGTCAAAGCACACACTGCTTTCATTGCTTCATTGCTCCATTGTTCATTTGAGTTAAACATATACTATGCAGGATTTTCCTAAAAAACAATGTTTAGACTAACACTTATGTCATCACTTATGGCCCACTAGAGGTGTGTGAAAGGTGTGTGTCTGTATCTGCAGAGACCCTGTTCTCTGCCTGTAATGTTTCCGGTCATCAACCTTTGGGCAGTGGTGTGTAGCCCCCGACCAATAACAGCCATCAGGGTTTGAGGGCGGGACTCCATAAAAACATAGCGGTGAGTTGGGGAAGAGGGGCCAACTTTAAATGGTGTGTTTACAAAAAACAATCGACAAATCTTGCATAGTATACCTTTAATCTTAATTTTAATCAAGTTCTCTTGTTTGAAGTAGAACCTTTGACTCCCTTCTTGTCACATTCCCTGAGCCAGTTTGTGGGAGTATATATTCGGGTAGTTTGTGCTGTACCTCAGTTTGTGCTGCACCAGGGCAGCAGCAGCCCCGCGGTGGTGGGGCTTCAGCCTGCCAAACTCCTTGTAGCTGCGGTAGTATTGCTGAATGAGCACAGCAGCCCTCCTGCTCTGCTGGAACTTCTTCTGTTCGTGGTAGCTGCGGAATTTACTCTGGATAAGGATGGCGGCCTGCGTCATCTTCTTATAAAGTGCATACTGCCAACGAGAGCAAAATAATATGTCACGCTTTACTGTGTGTGAATACTGCAACAGTGCTATGGGCTCAGGCTGTAGTAGAGCAACATGACCTGAAGTTTGGCATGAATTCAGCAGCTGGTAATGAAAAACATTTACCTTCAAGGCTATCCATGTTAGCTTGTAAACAGAAAAAGGGAAATATTGTGAATGATGCACAAACGTACTCTAATATTTTCAAAAACTCACTGAGAGTATTTAGGTTTATTTAGGTCTACAGTAGATATCTTCCTCCTAAAAGAAGGGATGGGCAATACACTCGCACTTAAACTTGCCACGTTTCTGGGCATGAACCATATGATGACTTGGACTATTGTAAGAATTACAAAATAATGACTATTTTTTAGAAAAACAAACAAAAACCCATAGGAAAATCACATACCAGCAATTAACAACAGATTTATTGCAAAAACAAACATGAGTACAATTAAATAAAAGTGTTTAAAGTTTAAAAACCTGTCTATTTTACAGAAATGCTATAATGAAATGACTAAAATAACAACTTCTTGTTTTTGTTCAGTCTCCTTATAACTTTCAGGGAGTGTTTTTAAATGCTTGAGGAGGAAATGCACAAATAGCACATCTTGCTGTATTTTTATCACCAGGTGAGCACCAAACCACGTTGCACAGCGTTTTCTTTCCGCCATTTCTCACAAGTTTGATGCATAAGTGTGTGACTGCATCCTCGATTCTCATGTCTCATCGGTTTCCATAGTTATGTGACATGCACGGGCCAGCTGAATAAATATGTCAGGGCTGTTTATTGGCACAAACATGATATAAAAGAACTGAAAACATTTGGAAGGGATGCAGCCACCCACGTTTTGTATTTATTTAATGTTATTACAGCTATTTTTTAAGGAATCAGTACAAAATGAGTGGCTTGCGAGAATAAATGTATCAGTCCTTCAGAATTGATCTGCCCATCCCTACCTAAAAGACTGTGATATACACTAATTATCTTGGAACATGTAAATAGAAGCACTTTTTCAATGTGACCACAACAGTGACGCTTCAAAGCTTTGGTGGTGCCTACCTGTTTGTATTTCTTGTAACAACGTTGAATAACAGCAGCAGCTACTTCCTGTTGCTCTCTGAGCGGCCGCCCCTGTTGGAGAGTAGAGTGGGAGAGGTCAGAGGTCACAGTACAACCTGCGTTTTGCCACAAAGGATATCGGTGGCTCTGTCAAGTCTCCCTGACGTCTCCTGGTGGCCGGAGAGTCCACCACAGGTGAACTGGGCCCCCACATGTGGGGAGGATGATGTGAACTTTTGAGGTCCACCTCAGCATCAGCTGGTAGACGGGCATTAAAGACGACTGTAAACGACAGCGGACAGTTGGTCACATGAAAACTCATTAAAAGTAGCTGGGGGTGGGCAGCGAGTTGAGGGATGGGATCGGGCAGGGAGGAAAGGGCTGGTGTGTGGAGAGCTAGTTAAAAACAGGCAGTAGCAGGCTCCATACACCTTACTAAGAGAGAGAGAAACAGAGACAAAGAGAGAGGAGGAGGAGGAGAACAGAAGCTTAATTGTGTCTAATTGGAGGAGCAGGGGGAACAGGGGACAGTGCAGTCATCCTCTAAGCAAGGCCATGCTCTGCTCAAGGCACCTTCCCATGCTGAAACCACAGGGACATATTTGAATACATTTCTGTTTATGTTGTCATGTGTATAGGAGCAGAGGAACAGAGAATGAGACAGAGATAGAGATAGAACATCTGAATAATATTAAGCATGATTAAAAACAGTAGACCCCCAGACGAAAGATATTAATGAACCTTACTGAAAAAAATCAGAGCTCCACAGCTTGGAACCAAATCAAAGTGAACCCTTCAACAAAACAACACCATCTAATAATAATACCAGTGCTAACAGTACAGCCCTGTCACTGTGGGCTGCAGTACACACAGCATATGGCACCTGAGCGCCGGGCCTGTACCTTGTACTTGCGGAAGGCAGTTTGGACTAGGCGGGCGGCCTCATACAGCTCTCTCTGCTCTGGATCTGACAGAGTCAGCTGGGCCAGGTCTCGCTCCACCTTGCTGTTGGAGGCATTGATGAACTCACTCCAGTCAGCTGGGGATGGGAGTGTAGACCGCTCCAGGGGACCCTCTCTCAGCGGAGACCCCCCAGGACTGAGGCTGGGGTTGGACGATGGGGTCAGGGGTTCATTATACAGAGATCTAAAGAAGGAAGGTGACAGAAAATTTCATTTTATTTCAAACGCTGTTTTTTTAAGATGTATATTTAGTGTAGGAATGTAGAAAATGGTGACTATGCAAGCTTTCAGTACACCTGCCTACCTAACACTTACACTTCGGATCAGTTTGCACATTCAGCTTATGGTGTTTTATTCTTTATTACACAACAAGTGGTCCAGACCAAGCAATCTGACTGCTCAACTAGACATTTACAATATGCTCAAATCAGCATGAGGGGATGTTTTTGAAACGTTTTTATTCATGAAAATAAATCATGAACCACCAGTGGGCCTATATAGACTATGACCTCCTGTTAAAGTAACATTTATAGAACAATTAAATCAACTTTCTTCATAGAATATGATTTATGGTGCTGTTGGACTGCTGCAGACTGCCCTGTTAATATCTTTGTGCTGTAAGCCAGAGACCAAGCAGCTTCGTGGCCACAGTGAACATGTTGTTTTTAAAAGGTTAAACAGCAACAAATATGGATTGAAGAAGAATATTTCATCAGATAAAGACACTGCTGTGAATTTTAGATATTACTATCTATCTTTTTGAACACATTTTGACTTAAGGACATGTTTGGATCACTCAGCTCTATACTAGGTTAAAAATGCATGTAAAGTTTGCAGATGCAGTAGCTCTGTCCATGGATTATTTTTTTTAACAGATATCTTAGTTACAGCAAGACTGAGCTAGCAAAGCAGTTTTGTGTTTGTATGTGTGCTATTTAAAAGCATTAATCTTAGCTCAAGTTGGCTTGCTGACTCAACAAGGACTAGAAATCATCTCTGTTGCTAGGTTGTTACTAAGAGCTGGCCTACTTGCTGAAGTGGTAAACTGTCACAGTTAGTAAGCAAACCTGAGGCAGTGCCCCTTCCATCAAATAAAGCAGCCTCTCTTTCAAACTGAAAATCCCACTTATTTACAGTTTTGAATTATTCATTGTAGCATTTTGTTTAACATAAATATGCGGATTCAAAAAAGTTTTAAAAACTGGCAGTGCACAGTATGTGCTGCATGTATAAATGTGTTCTTCACACTGCTCTTTTTTCATTTCCACATATTTTACTACAACAAAGTAGTAACCTTTTTGGACATTACCAGGGTGTACCAAAGCATAGAAAACAGGATGAATAACCATGTGGTGGGGAGGACACACATACTGTACGCACAGCCACAGGCTCACTATGCAAAATGAAAACCTGCTGTTCTCTGCCTCATGCTGCTTCTTACCGTAGGTGTATGATGCTCGGCAGCTGTTCCACATCTCCAAGATAGTTTGCCAGCCAGTTCATGGTGTTGCTGACCCCTGACGTGTCTAAGGGCACAGAGTCCGCGGCGGTGAAGTTCTCCCTCTTGATCCTCTCTGGCGTCGCTTCAATGATGTGTTCTGCCAGAGTCATCATGTTTACCTGTTTCAGTGGGACAAACAAATATGACTGAGGGGAGGTTCCACCTTATTAATGTTTAGCACTTATAGTTTGATCACTACCTACAGTATTTCAGTGATTGTACATGGTCTGGACATGCAGGTTTAATTGTTTGGCCCTATTACAAAAGTGTTAGCTTTGATTCCAGTGAAGAGCATAATAATGATGAGAGTGTTTTTTACTGTAAATCACAAGTCTCCACCCTATCTGCACCATCACATACAGTAGATTGCCACTCCTGAATATCACTTATATAGTTCATATAGGCTTTTCAGGCCCCTATTTTCCCTCTAAATCAATTTGTTCTATAGGCAGAACAAAGACAGAACCAACTTGACTTTAATATTAACTATTTACCTTTATAGTACTTCATCAGGTTGATATAGCATGTATTGTTTGAAAGTTAATTAAGAAGAAGCGTGAAATGCCAGATTGTGGATGCATTAATGATTTAAGTTAAAGCCAGTGATGTTGATAGGTTTTCAATGTAGTGAGTCCCCGGGACCCACAGGTGGTGATTTGAGTGGGTCCCTGGGAAATTCAATGGGTCCCCAATAAAAAAATGTATTTCTTTCTATTTCTTAAATTAGTGTTAAACCAGGGGTGTCGAACTCATTTTGGTTCAGGGGCCACATACAGCCCAGTGGGCCGGACCAGTAAAATTATTTTTTAAATTTTTTCTATTACATTACTTTTGCTTTATTTAAGAACAATGGTAATATACAAAAGAGAAAATAAGACCGGTCTCTTTAATGAACAACTATTACTACTATTACTATTACTTTACTTTTTACTGAAGTACAAAGGTAAAAGTAAAGGTAGTAATGTCTGCAGAAACCACAAACAGGATGGAACAAACTGTTTTAACTGAAACAGTCACCAGAATGTTTTGTTAACATTAAAACTGCAACATGTTTCTTCTGGAGCAGGATGCTCCCAGACCCCCTACAGGGGACTGGTTTACCAACATGTCACCTTTTTCTCCACTTTTGAGTTTGCAGGTCTGTATTTAGTAATAAAAAAATAAAACTAAAGCAATAAAAGGAAAAAGGAAAAAAAGAGGAAACAATCAGTATTTTTACATCGCGGTATTAATGTTTTTACTGAAGTAAAGGATCTGAGTACTTTTTTTTCCATCACAGCAGGTCAGTGATCAGTGTTTCAGTGACTCTCTGTGGCTCAGTAAATAGTTTTATTTATGGCGGCCCGCCACATTAAAAACAACGGCACCAAGACGTTTCTATTTTCTCGGTCTGTCTAGAAAGGAACCCTTGATTTGTACAAGTCTCGCGAGATTTGTGTCCGTTGTTTCTATTAAAATAATCAAACTCGCGCGATCTTTCGCGGATGTAGGGTTCCCTTCTAGAAACGACCCTCTCGGTCTCGCTGTCAAACTACTGACAGCAGACTCTGTGAACATCATGACGCTTCACTCTGCAGTGTTTCACACACAGAGACTTTATTTGTGTGAACACTCAGGTAGGAAGTTTGTGACCAATTTTGGCATTTTTATTTTTTAATCAGTCCAAGAGGACGACGGCATCCACGATTGATTAATGATCAATCTGACCCCCCCCACCTGTTCGCTCTGTTCTGTGAAGGTCTGACAGTTTCTGACAGAAACACAGACTCTCCTGTCTGTGAATGTTCTCATTCGTCCAGGTCATTG
>JAJHUR010106069.1:1424-18477 GCA_027495735.1 Lutjanus campechanus
AATATCATTCATTTTTAATCGATATTAATCGCGTTTCATTTTGCATGAGCAAACAGACTCAAGAAAGAAGGGAATATATACATAGATATGTATAATAAAGGCTAGATGTCTCCTCTGCGCTGCCGGCCAATGCAATCGCACGTCCGCACTGGCGGCCATTTTGCCACAGTCAGCTGGCTCACCCATAACATTGTGTTGTAGTGGTGCATACTTTTTAAATATCCATAACTTGCTCAATTTTCTACCGATTTTCAAACGGTTTGGTTTGTTATAAATGTCAGAGGTGTAGTTGTAACACTGCACTTATGGATAATTATGTTACACTTCCGGTCAAACATCCAGAATTGTAGCCACGTTAATAACGTTTGTAAGAAACCAAACCGTTTGTAAATCCGTCAAGATTTCAGCAAGATACGAGTATTTACGTTTGTGCAGATCACTCACCTTCCTTCACATACCACAGACGCCGCCAGAGAGTGCCTGGGGTAAGATGGCCACCCGGTGATGCCGTTAGAGACTCCGCCTTAAGACATCTAGCCTTTATTATACATATATGAATATATATATATGCCACTACCGGATCAACTACCCATTTGTGCATGTGCGGCGGCATGCGCGATGGTAAGTCTACTTGGACAAGACCAGACAAGACCGTCTCTGGCCGTTGCCAAAGACGTTTCAGGAACTTTGAGTCATTCTGCACTGCAGATGCGTTAATTGCGTTAAAATTTTTAATCAGATTAATCATGATGATGGATTAATCCGCGTTAACGCGTTAATTTTGACTGCCCTAGTTTTATTTTCAAAGCTGTTTATTTTCAAACAAGGAAGTCAAAAAAGTAAAAAGAAAAAGTTTTTTTTTTTGTTTTTTTTTTGAGGGGAGACACGTGTTGAAAGTATAAGTTGAAATTTTATTACAGATTCCAAATGCTGGCAGATTTAAAGGGGCACTCCACCAAATTTACACATCAAACATGGTTAGAGGTTTTGGGGAGCACTGCTACATATGTAAATTAGAATTACTGCCTCATGGTTGAACGCCTCCACCGAGTCAAACTGCAGTTTACATCCATGTCTGCCCAGACTCATGTAACTTTTTGGTAAAAATGAAAGTCATCGCTATATTGACATGTATGTGAATAATTTCCAGTGAGAAACGTGTTGTCCTCAGTTGGAGACTAGTTTTACAGAGGACAGAGGACTGATAGAAAACTTTAAGTGTTTTTGCAAAACATTACGATGTCAAAGTGCAGATGACTTTTGACTTTTTGGATATAAAATGTCATCACTTTATAATTTTCACTCCTATTAGACATTTGTGTGAAATTTTGTTATAATAAGTGTATGAATTCTTGAGTTATGGCCAAAAATGTGTTTTGTGAGGCCACAGTCCGATTTCCTCAAATTCCCTCAAAGTGTGTTGATATACTGCGTTCACAAGAATGGGATAGACGGAAACATAATGTCTGTAGCTGTCCCGGATGCATAAAAAGTTTTTAATTTTTTTTTTTAAGTTATATTTTTGGGCTTTTATGCCTTTATTCGATAGCCTAGCTGAAGATAGACAGGAAAGGGGGTGAAGAGAGGGGGGATGACACGCAGTAAAGGGCCGAAGGCGGGAGTCGAACCAGCGGCCACTGCAGAGGACTGATAGCCTCCATACGTGGGACGGGCGCTCTACCAACTGAGCTAAACCTCCGCCCCGAAAAAACAAAAAACTTTTTAAGACTATTTAAAAAAAGATTGTGGGTCTGGAGAAGTGAACTTAACCAGACCTCTGTAGCTCACTCATCTCTGCTTGACACCGTAGAGGCTTGAGGCTAACTGCTTCTAGCATAACACACCCAAAACTGTCTGGTTCTGCTGCATCAATTTTGATCCTTGAATTCTTTTTTTAAGCTATCCATTGTAAGTCCATCAGTGTTAAAGAAGTGCACTGCAAAACCAGTGGAGTACTCTTTTAAGGCAAATGCTGCTGGTTTGTTTGAGAGCTAGGTTAAGGAGCTGAGCTAATGCTACGTTGAGCTAATAGTTAACTGTGAAACAAACTTAATAAACTGTGATGTGGTTGTGTGGTGTCAGCCACTTCACATATGAAAATAACTGCACAAAATAAGAGTAATAAGACAGCTACAGGTTTATGTTTTATATGGTAAGAAAATCAGAGGATGAACCATTGTTGGCTAGCCAAAGCCTCTTTTTTTTTTTTTTTACCAACAAGCACAGAACTTTGGGTACATGTATCATTTCTTGTGAATACCTGACATTTTGGAAAATATTCTTTTTTGTTCATTACAGAGAATTAGGTGAGAATGTCAATACCACTCTCATATCTGTTGATTAACTGTGGAGCTAGAGCTGAGAGTTGATTAGTTTAGCTTAGCATAAAATCCAGAAAACACATTTTTTTAAAAAATGTCTTTTAATTTTGTGACTCCACCAAAAATGAAAAATTGCATATGGCTACAAATGAATTTGTTTTCATATAAAAGATTGCAGGGATCGGTACTCAATAACTTTAAGGTATCAATTGAAATAACCCAGTGCCAAGTTGTATTGAAACTTCTCAAGTCAAATGATACCTGTGTTCAATCTTTTGGTACCCAGATCTGGAAGAAAAGAGAGAAGAATTTATATGGTTTTGCTTGTAGCCAATCACTGCAGGTGTTCTTTGTACTGGTACACTGGTGTGTACTGCTATTGGTGATGGTATTGTAATTGAATTTAAATGATACAAAGCCCTAATAGACACTAATATTTTTAAGCACTGGCCCCACGGACCACCAAGCCTCTAAATTTGTTGGCCCAAATGTAAATAAATGTACAAACAATATAGAAAGGGCAATTTAACACAACCTAGAACAACCTTTCTTAACTGCAGCATTTTAGTTTTTCACTTTTCCCATGAATGGCGATGTGGTGTTTCCTGAAGGCATCGACTTCTCAGCTAGTTGAGGAAAATGGCTGCATTACCCACATTAAGTCCATAGATGTGTCATATTCTAGCTGCTCAATTTCATTGCAGTTTAGTTTTTTTTTTTTTAAATTGTCCAACTTTTGTGTTTCTGCTTTTTTTCTGTAAGGATCTGGTTTGCATTTTGAGCAGGCTTTGTAAAACCCATATTTCAGTCGCCCTGATGTCGAGTGTTCGCTGATTTTCTTGAATTCTGAACTGAAATATGCAAAGGTATCAGGATCTTTGTAGAACCTGATGACCACAGATGGCTAAAATGGAATATTTGTTGGCCACGGAGTCACCTTTTGTAGCCATGGCCACAAATGGTTGATGCTGAACCCTGGATTAACACTTTAAGCCCAAACGATCAGAACAAAGTAAATACGTTTCAACTGAATTCTTTCAAATGCATCTGTGCTGTATGTGAAGTAAGAGAAACTTGTACCTTTTGGTCTGTAACATTCATAGAGGTCACAGCAAGCCAAGAAATAACTTGGAAGTTGAGGCAAAATAGGTGGAAACAGACAGACAGTGGAAGAGGGAAACTGGGACATGAACCTGTGCTCAGGTTCATTTCAAAATGACAGATAAGAAATTCATCTTTCCATGTTTATCAAACTCATGCATCCTGGAGGATTGCAGTGGTCCTGAAAATAGGCAGATGAAAATGTTTTCTAACTATGCTGTTGCCTATGAGTAACAGTCCAGCCACAGATTTGTGGGCATTTGACAACCTGTCAGAATACTCCCGTCATCCAGGTTTGGTTTCTAAACCAGTAGTTGAAAAACTGTTATAGTTGGCTGCTTATTCCACAAATCTGACATGTCAGAGAGATTCCTATTCATTCTAATGTCCAGAGGTAAATACAAATGCATCAGAAGCTACAAAATTAACATAGAAAGTACAAAATACATAATGAAACAGCAAATCTTCACTGGGACTGGACACTCGCATCCTTTTGAGTTAAGACCTAGGAAGAAAGGGGGGAAAAAAAGTGTACAATGACGATGGCAAGCATACTGACCTTTTTAAAATAATTTTACAGAAACAGCACTTACCTCTGCAAAGGTTGCATTACAATCTCAATTCATAATTTTAAAAAATACAAAATGTTCATCAAAGTAATCACAATTTATGATGCAGATTTTTAGAAAACAGCTAAATTTAGTAGTTGGGGCTCCTACAGGGATGTAAGTAAGACTTATGACCACAGAGTTGCGGCAATTTAAATGTTTCAAGCTGCTGTAGTGCTACCTATGGGTCAAATTCCACCAAAATTTAGTTCTTATGTACATTATGTACCAACACATCCTCACTAACAACTTATCAAATACAGCAGTTTGGTCAGTAACCCTTCGATCAAGTTATAGCGCTGTAGGTCCTCTAGCGTAAGTTTTGCACGTGCAGGGCCTCATGGTCAAGTTGGCGATAATTAATGTGCAACGTCAAGGTAGACTTTCAAAATAAAGGCACAAAAATTACTTGGCTAGGTTTGGGAAAGATGTTTTGGGCTAAAGGGATACATACAGTGTCACATTCTGAGGCATAGGGGCACTGACCAAGCTGTTGTAATTGACATGTTTGAAGTGCAATTGCACTTTTTTAGGGCAACCGATGATGAAAAATTCAAAATGTAAATCCATGTAGGTGGAAGTTAACATGTTTTGTAAATGGCCAGATGGTGGCACTATCCAAGCCAAAATATAACAGGTTCTACCTTCACTGATGTTGGGCCACTTGCACACAAACATTTTGCGTGTCATGCCTACGTGTTTTAGGCTTTTCACGTGTCATTTAACACAGTTTTGTCAGATGCATTTTGCGTGTTTGGTATGTGGTAACAATGGTCAAATCATCATAGTAAGATGACCTACATCGTCATGGTGATTAACATTGTGAAATGGTCGCAGCTTGGTTAGGGTTGGGCACCAAAACTATTGGGTAGGTTTAAGAAAAGTTAAATAAGTATCTCAGCTATGTAAATGAAGTTACATTAGTTAACTTAAGTACTAAAGTTAAATTAGTTGACTCTTGGTTTTATGCGGGACATGAACTGTGGCCTTCTAGGTAGACATTTGCTCGTGAAGTGACATTTTGTCTCTGAATAAGTCAGTAGACCAAATGCCATGAAATGACGCAAAAAGAAAGAAAAGGGTGTTGTTATATAACATGCAAAATGACTTAAGATATTGGCGTGTTATTCATACGCCATTTGGTGAGACCAGGCTGATATCCTGCCAACCCACAGACAGACAAAGAGGACAGAAAACACAACGCTGTGGACGGAGATTACTTTGTATATTTTCTGTCTCTTCTTCCGAGCTGTATGGTGCAGTCTTATTGCAATTTCTGTGTGTATTCTGAAGGCCTTGTTCAAGCTACAGTAAAGCTGATAAACAGTATCAGTCACACAGGGGATTAGTTACACAGAGTGCACCCATCCCACTGCCTCTCTGCTTAATTCCAACTCCAATCATTTGCATGCTGCAGAGTATTTGAAACTTACTGGACATCTTTGGTATGCGGATGGGCCCGCTGCTGGTGCCATCGCCCCCTTCGGTCAGAGCTTTGATCTCAATGAGGTAGTCCTCTCCTGAGGGGATTTGCAGCTCCACACTGGTCTTATTGGTTTCCAGTACAGTGGTCCTGCTGTGCCAGGTCTGACGGTACACAACCTGGAGGAGAGTGAGTGGATCCTGTGGTGAACATTTTAGTCTTTGGCTGCAACAGTCAGAAAAAAAATCCTTTGACCTCTTTTATGATTTCATTTAGCATATTAAAGGAGCAATCTGGGTAACACTTTATATTAAACTGTTTGTAATAAACAGGCCCTTAAAAGATAGTTAGTAATATTAATACATGTTAATAAGACTTTAAGTGTCAATAATAGCATAATAAACATGGACATCATGTGATTATAAGACATTATAAGCTCATATAAGCCTTTATGATGCTATTATAGTTGTTTAGTTTCACTAACTTACCTACCATCATTGTTCATCGTTGTTAAAACCTTTGCTAATCCTTTATTATGCATTTATTAACAGTTAACTATGGCTTTTGGGAGTACCGGTATGAACAATGCTTGTTAAAGTTAATTAATCCTTTATTATGCACTTATTAGGTACCTGATCTAAAGTGTGAACAGTGCTTATTAGGGTAAATTAAACCTTAATCATGCAGTTATTAACAGTTCCATTTTGGGGGTACCAGATCTTAAGTGTGAACAGTGCTTATTAAGGTTAATTAATCCTTTATTATGCACTTGTAAACTGTTAACCATTTGTTAATAAGCATTGTATAAGGGTCTTATTACCTATTAACTAATGCTTACAAACACCTTAATATAAAGTGTTACCAAAATCTGTTGAATATTTACTGCACTTAATCATAAAATAACCATGATATGTCATCAGTGATTAGGGAATGGTGCTAAGTTATCAGCTTCTCTGACAGCAATGATACAACCAGCATGTTCTCCTTTGAATTTTTTTATTCCGGCCAGATTGTGTCTTTTGTTTTCCTGGTTCACGTTCATTAGAGTTAAAATTAATGCTGAATTTTTGCCGAATGAGTAAGTGTCTGTTTATGAGTTGTAAGAATTTATTAATACTCTTATAGAAGGAGTACATGTTTATAATGGTTAAATTGAGCAATATGTTAATGGTGTCTGGCAGGCAGTCGCTGAGTGTCTATTTTCAGAGCAGTGGGCTTTTGTTCTCAGTATAACGGTCTTTACACTGATGGACACTTGACAGCTATAAACACTTTGCCATCACTTGGTATTGTTTAATTATAATATTGCGCTCATCTTGCACTGGTGTAACATCTGTCCCTGCAACCTGCAGGCAACCTGACTAGAACTTTGAGTCCGCCGAGGAGGAGGCGGAGGAAACAAACCATAGATCGTAATTCAGCCTATTTAATATACCATCCATTGCTCGAACTCGCTATTTGGACCGCTGTATTCATTTTTGAAAGCTAGAGTCTTACATATTTCCCCTTTAAATTAGCGTGCTAAAAACAAATCGAGCCCCACAAACAGAAGTGTGTGTGCAGCCAGATTGTGGTTATTCAGTCTCTCTAGAGGAGGTAATGAATTCAGACTGCCTTGTGAGGTGCAGCTTTGGCCCGATGACTCAACGCGGAGGAGCATAGGCTTTTCAAAACAGGACCTCAGACAGCCCTTTTACACTTTTAGTCATGTAATTTCACCCTCATCAAAATGCAGCATAATGTTTTATTTTGTAGTTCAAAAGAAACACGCGGCACAGGGAGCCAAACTGCCAATTTAGTTTTAAAAAATATGAAATACAATAAGACATTTTCACTTTTAATTCACTGTATTGCCAAATTATTAAACCACTCCTGTCTACATGCAGTGCACGCTCCCGTACAACAGAGCTTCACAAAAGACTTATCATTAAATGAGCAGGGCCGCATATCTCTGGAGAATAAATATATATATTTATGGAAAGCATTATCAAAAGCAGTGTTTTCTCCACACAGGTATGCAAAGTGGATCAAATGTGATTCATTGTCGTACTGGTTGGAAGGAGCTGAATTCCTTCTGTGGCATGACGCCTTTCACTTTATCACCTGGAACAGATCTTTTAATTTTGAAAGGCCAGACAGGGCCAATCCATAATGTAACACTGGAGTGCTGAGGTCTATCTTTCCACTGCAATAAGAAAGCCATTTATTGGGATGACAGCTGCCGAGGCTCTATTTGTTTCCCCCAGTTCTGGACTTTCTGCTATTACTCTGACAAACTCACCTTGTATCCTGTCACCTCAGACTCATTTTCCATCGCCTTGACATGTTCCCAATTTAGAAAGATCTTCGAGTTGGTCAGGTTCCACTCAATATTCCCTGGAGGCTGACTTGGAGCTGTAAGACATGTAATTATACAGACACAGGGTTCACAAATGAATGCGTAAGCCTGTGTCATCAATAGTATTTTCTATACTGGCTCTGCAGTCGGCCTTCGCGTAATCATCTGGTGCTGCAGCAGAATGCATTTCATACTATACACTCCTCAACCTTCGGGAAGACGCTGGGAAGAAATGGAGGTCAAGAAAAAAGAAGAGAAAGCACTCTCTTTGATTACCCTTTCATTTATGTGTGTGAAAACACAGCTTATAAGGATGAAATGGAGAGTTCACCCTGAAGCAGCACAAAAGTCTTTACTGCATCATATTTCAGCAAAAAACCCGCAGTGGTTGGTGAGTAGTTCTGACTTAGGTAGTGCGGCTGAAAACAACATAGAATATAACATGAAATTGTAACTAAGCTTAAGTTGATAAGGGAATTTGAATGATGAGCAGTCTGCCCACGGTGAGGATGATAAACTGAATGAATGAACAAATGAATAATGTCAAAAAGAAAAGAAAAAGTGGCTTATGTGAGTATTGTATTGAGGGGCTGTTTTGTAATTGCCCTGAACATAATACCATCATGATAATGAAAATAATTACAGTTTACCTCCATTGATTCAATATATTTATCCCAAAAGTTTTCAAAGGCTGCAAATGGAGTGAGAGGTCTGTTTTGAGGCAACATTATGCAACAATTTTACCTAAAATAACAGTTTCAAAATCATTTTAATGCTACACTGAACTGAAACAGGGAGAGTGGTGCCCCTGTCATTGCCACTCTGTGCCCAGACCGCCTGTTCTCTCGTTATGTAACTCGGGTTGAGCGGATACGAACTCCCATAAAAAGCGTGTAACACTATAGAGTGCTGCAGGGATGGTGTATTTTTGTAGGCAAATCCAGAAATTAGCTTTGCTTTGTCCCTTGACGAAAAACAATGGCATTTTTTTCCATTGGATTTTTTGATTAGTGCAAAAAATAAGCTCTGTTGACCCCCCCCCCTAAAAAGAAAAGTTTATGATACTTGCACATTTTGTTAAATTGTATTTATCTTTTATAAGGGTAGTCTTACTGGAAAGTGGTACTGAAAATAATGATAGGAACAAAAACAGTAATATGTGGCAAAAATATGATTTAGGAAAAGTTTCACATGACAGCAGCAAAACAGATGTAAAGGACAGGTTCAGATTTTTTTGGAAAGAGTAACTAAACCCTCAAACCACTTTTTAGCTGAAAACTGTGGGTAGAATGAGTCCAGTCCAAATCTCATTTTACTCAAAGTTTTGAAACCTCACTATAACAATTTAGTTTTGCTATTGGCTGATCTGGTGGCTGGCAGCTCATGTCACCAACCAATCCCCCTCTGAGCCCGCTTTATGATACTTGCGTATTTTGCTCTGCCTGATCATCTTCAGAAATGAGCACAATTTTTTAAATGATTTTTTTTAAAGCGTAAATGCAGTCCCAAGACGTAAAAAGCTACACCAGTCTTCACCACCAGTAATTGACAAGTGTTCGGTGTGATGATGTTACATGTCCCCAACAACCTCTGTAGTGTCATTTAACCTCTTGTTAGCAACTGTGTTTTTTAAGACACATACTGTAAAAGCTTCAGAATTTACAAGTGGGGTATTTACTAATGTATTTTATGAAACAGAACAGTAAAATCCCTTTGGCTTGTTTTTACATGCAGAGCTTATTCCATGGCAATAACCCATTGAATTCCAGACAAGGGAACTACAAGCGCTAATATGCTAACACAAGTTTTAGGACTCATTTCTGCAGTACTCTATACAGCACTAAATCACACACAAGCAACACATTTATGTTACTGATTTATGTGAAACTAGATCATATTTTACTGACTAGATGTTTTCTGGTTATCTCTCTGACGTGCTCCGGCTGCTCCGCCTTTACATGGTGCCAAAGTACCCAATAACTGCTGCTAACTGTAGCTGCCATTAGCTAGTTAGCTCAGTTAGCCATGCAGCTAGCTGACTCTGCCTGGACTGGACTGGAAGCTCAGAGTACTGGGGGGAGTGTTGGTGTTTACACCTCTAACACAGGAGCTTTAGACTGCCGGAAGGAGGATATTTTTGGGCCCGGGCAGATTTCATTGCAGAGGCAAAGAGACACTGATGGAGGAAGCTAAGAGGAGAAAAAAAAAGATCTTGGACTGATTTTTACATGCTAGTGAGAGCTTTGTGAAATAAAAATCTGCTTTAGTCAGGTGCCAATACACCGAACACTGAATCAGGTTTTTATAGCTGTAATCATTCCAACTTTATTCCAAAGTTTACCTGTTTATGAGTCTGAATTAGACAAATCCAGTGAGTAAGATACAGTCTCATCAGAACAAAAATCCCTCTTTCTAGACAGAATAATTTAAAAAATTGATTTCTGGGTTTTTACACATGGTTTTGTTTTCACACAAATGTCACATTAGGAACATGTTTTGCAAAACATTTAGCACAAGAGAAGTCACTGAGTGCAGATTTCACGTGAGTCTTGCACTCACAATATTTTCAATCTCATCCCTAATGAACAAAAATTTATTTCTCATCACTCACTCACTGTGTTAAAACAACTCCTGGCTGTGTAATCAGTCTGAAGTCACATGTATCCTCGCGTTTGCACAAAAAAATAGATGCCAAGAGAGTCGAAAAAGCAGCTGTGATGTAGGGGTGTGCGAATGTGAGGTGGCAAAAACAGTTGGAATGGATTTTAATGAGACTACAGTGGTGCAGCAATGTACTGTAAGAATAATACCAAACAAATGTAAGAATATTAATGGCCTTTCTCCAAAAATAATGATGTATCACCACCAAATGACCGCAGGTTTGAACCTTGAAGACTGAGAAGCTTTTGTTTATGGTATTTTCTTTTTAGACACCAGTACATGATTTAAAGGGAAGAAAACACAAAACAACATATTGTTGGAGCCTGTATTTACTGTTTTGTAAGTGGAACTCTTTCTTTTGTGTCAGCCTGTTTCAGAACTTTTCTTTTTCTTTTAGCAAGTCGAAGAGTCCACCCGAGAGTCCAGATTCCCGCCAAAAAACAGCTGGTGAAGCACCTACTGCAATGCCAGCACAACTGCCAGACGCAACCAACAGAGATTTGTAAAGTTCCATCAACATCAACATGACTTCCACATAAAATATCCAGCTGAAACAAGATCGCAAACTGAAGCAGTTGTTGATCACTTGCGGCCCCTAGTGGCCAGTTAAGAAGATATGGGACTTACCACTATATTGACCTGTATAGGTATTAAGGTATTAAGTGTATTTGAAGGTTATCACTGCATAGTGTATGATTCTATGAACTGGCCATGAGGTCACAGTGGCCTTGACCTTTGACCACCAAAATATAATCAGTTCATCTTTTATTTCAAGTGAACATTTGTGCCAAGTTTGAAGAAATTCCCTCAAGGTTTTCTTGAGCTATGGCTTTCACAAGAATGGAATCACCTGAAAACATAATGCCATAATGCCTGTGGCCATAAAACCATAAAGTCATAAAAGTCAAAGTTTTTCAAGGTTTCTCAAAAATTCCGAGTGACAGAGGTCCTTCAGTATATAGTCATGAATGTGCACAAAAAAAGATTAGGCCGATCAGTCCAGCAGTGTTCGAGATTAGCTGCGGACAAGCTTTAGTTCCAGTGATCACACAAGCGTGCATAGGTAGATAGATTAGATGTCTTTTTGCAAGTGAAATATTGTCAGTTAAATGCAAAAACTGCCACTGGGTGTCTGTCTCACAATAAAACAATAAGAAAATATGTAGTTTGAGGACATTTGAAGTAGCGTGAGTTGTTTTCTACATTGTTAAGCAACCACTACTGCTGCCTGACAGGAATCAGGCAGAAAGTTTGATTCACGCTATGTCATGTTTGCAGACTTCCTTACTCACTCTCTGATGTATTGTGCATTTTTATGGAAGTTATAGCAACTAGTGCCTAGTACAAACACACTTTCCTGTTTTATATCCAAGAAAACATACAGATCATTTCTGTTTTCTAAAACCAAATGCATGGTTGTTTTTAACTGGCAGGAGGAATCAATAAAATTCCTGTGCTGGGTCTGCCAAAAATTAAAAGAAGAAGAAGAAGTTTGCAAGGACCTTGGCGCTGCTTGTTTTACTGACTTTGGCCCAAATGGAAATAAGACAGCATGCTCTGTGTGCACTCCATCCATGAGAATCATTGTGGTTCCCTGTTGTTTTGCACCTTAATATGACTCCGTGGGAGCGTGAATGATTACATACTTTCACTTACGCAGAGGACATCAGTTGAGTAGGTGGCCCTTCAAGTGTGGCCCAGGACACACTCATGTATACACTGCTAAAATAGTGTGGCCATTAGATCACCTCCAAATGTTGCCTGAGCAATCAGATCTCAGTGTGTTCTCAGTGCGTCTTAGGTACATTCACACCTGAACTTAGAGTTGTACACTTATCTGATCACCCAAGAAATATGTTAATACCAGGTATAAACATGTAGATCTAGAAAAAGGCACAGAATGTAGAACTCCATTGGTATCAATATCACGATACCCAGCCCTAGTCATCTGGAGCTGAGTGCACCAGCTGGGCATATGCCTGGGTGTAACAGAAAGTTACCACCAGGTTAAGGTTAAGATGAGAGCACCAGTTAGATTTAAGCCCTCTGTGTGTTTCGCCTGGGTGTAACTTTTACGCATAGTGTGGAGCAGGCGCAAGTTGGAAACTCAGACTTGTATCCATGGTAATTTTAACGGAATCACACAGGCAGAAAAGAGAAACAAGGATGTCAGCAGGTCTTGTTGACAGGATGATTAACAAGAGGGCATTCAGAAGAGAAAGAGTCATCCATGACAGGACGAACCCGCTCGATATATATTCAGAAAGTGAGCTGATAGAGAGGTTTCGTTTTGGCAGACAAGCGCTGTTTGAGTTAATTGAAGAGCTCTCCCCTCAACTGCAGCATCTGTCGGACAGGAACGCGGCGCTGTCCCCCGCCCTGCAGGTGCTGGTTGTGTTCAGGTTTTATGCCAATGGAGCCTTTCAAAATACTACGGGAGACATGATAAATGTACACCGGACGACAGCATGCCGGGCTAAAGAAGTGTGTTGCTTGGCAACAATCACCAATGTGCATGTACTCGCGTGGACGCGCATTGTAAGGCCAGGCGCAGCTACGACCGTTGTCATTTAGGCTTGGTGCAATCGGTATAAATTCCAATCACAACGTCGGATGTTGTTAAGTCCGGCGTAAGAGTTAAGACCTTCTTTTTTACACCCAACTGTGAACTTCGCTCCTCATTAATAAAAAGTCAAATACCTGAAATGTCTGTTGGTGTCTGATCCATGAAAGAAGTTGAAATGTCATTTGATGAATAAGTACTGAAAACAGTTGAAATCTGTCAGTTGAAATCTAAAAGATGAAGATGGGATGGAGAGATGGAAGCTATCAAAAATGTTTGCTCACAACAAGGTCTGTGGACTATCTTGAATAACCAGATCATGATTTTTGGAAAGAGACAATAGTTTTGAATTTTTCAAATTTTCAAATTTTTTGGTGCTTTGAACACTGAGTGCCATTTAGTGCCATTATATTGCAGAGAAGGAAGACATCTCTATGGCCGATATCTCCAAAACTCTGCAACTCCTACCAAAAAAATCAGGGGGGAAATATACAGTACCAGTCAAAAGTTTGGACACATCTTCTCATTCAGTGTTTCTTCTTTATTTTTTATTATTTTTCTACATTGTAGATTAATATTGGAGACATCAAAACTATGAAATATGTAATTATGTGGAATTATGCATTAAACAAAAAAGTGAAAACAATGGGAAAATTATTTTACTTTAGATTCTTAAAAAGCAAAAAAGACTGTTGCACACTGTCTTCTGCACTTGCAATCAAAGACTTATTAACAGTGTTGTCATTAAATCTTTGATTGTCAGTGTCGAAGACAGTCTGCGGGAGTCTTTCTTGCTTTTTATTATCTAACCATGGTCTTCTTGTACACACCTGTCGATGTACAAGTGTGCTAAAGTTTTTTGTGCTGTGATATTTTAGGTTTTCCAAACTAGTCACCTGTTGCTTTGATGACAGCTTTGCACACTGTTTGGTTTAATCTGAACCATTTCTTATAAAAATAAAGAAAAAACAAAGTGTGTCCAAACTTTTGACTGGTACTGTATATTATTTTTACAATAGAAACAAAAACATTAGCCATATGTAGCCCTTAAAAATTAATCTACCAAAGGCCTCATATGGCAGTAGCAAAACAAGCCAGGCATTCAGTGGTCGCTCTAGTTATTCCTCCTCTCTCCATACTGGCAGTGAAGCAAGCCCTTCCTAGAGCTACAACCTACAGACACCTACCGGTTGAAGGAACAAAAGCAGATTTCAGTAAAAAGCTGAGCAAACAAAGAAACAAAGCACATGTTCGGGTCGTGTGTGTGTGTTCACTCACGTGGCTTCTTGGTGGTGATGTTGAAAGCGGGGCTGCAGGGTCCGAGTCCAGCGCTGTTCTGGGCTCTGACTGAGATCAGATAGACTGTGCTGCCCTTCAAACCAGAGAGCAGAGCCGTGGTGTTGATAATCCTCACTCTCTGTGCTTCACTCTGTTGAGATCCTTTCTCCCAAAACAGAACCTGGACCAAAGACACGAGGGTTACTCCAGACCTCCGAACATATTGCCTCCCTTTGTCTTTTTCCCTTTTGAAACAGATGTCAAATCAGTGAAGCCGTGGCAGCTGAGTCAATTTTTTATTTTGCCACTTTGAGAGTGTAAAAGGACATTAATAAATGGTTAATTCTGGTTAAGTAATGCTGATTCAGCATTAATATATGGTTAATTATAGTTAAATAATGCATATTTAGTATCCTTAGGCATTTATAAAGCATTACTTGCTTGGTGCATGTTTCTGACTTTATCATAAGCATCACATAGATCAGTTAAGGTCAATTAAAACATGTATCAACCATATACTAATATTATTTAGTATCCTAATTAGTAAATAAACCTTTGATACATATTAACAGCTTATTACAGTGTTAATGAACTTTTAGTTAATGATTATTATGGAACTAACTAATGTTAATAGCATGTATTTAATGCCATAGTAAACAAGAACATCATTAGTAAATGATTACTAGACACACAAGTTAACAATTAATTAACTATTGTTAATTAATGGGCCCGTATTTGGTGACACTTTATATTAAGGTACTCGTAATTAGTATTAGTAAATAGGTAATAAAGCCCCCATAAGATGCTTATTAATATTAATGTGCATTAATAAAACTGTATACATGTTAATAATAGCATAATAAACTTGTTTATTGCTAGATTACACAACAGACTTACAAGAAACTTGTTTACAGTTTGTAGACTACTTAAGAATCATAATAAAATCCTTATAATTTATTTGTAATTGTTTATAACAGTATTACAAACACATTTAGTGAGTTTAACTAACTTCCCTCCTATATCACTGGTAAACCTTTACTTAGGTTTTTACTTCATTATGTATTTATTTAGCAGTTCTTAGCAGAGGAAAAAGGTCTGAAATAGTAATAATTTAAAAACAAAACAAAACAAACAAACAAACAAAAAAAACACGGGTAACAAGTGCCCAAAAGACTGATTAACCTTAATAAGCACTGTTCGCACTTTATATCTGATCCTCCCAAAATCTATAGATAACTGTTAATAATACATGCATAGTTAATGATAGATAGATAGATAATTTATTTTTCAGAGTGTCATGCACCAAAAAGGTGCCCAGCCCTCATGGGCTTATAAGACACCACAAACAAAACAGAGACAAATCAGGAGCAAACATCAAAATACAGACAGAACAAAAGAGAACAAAGGTACACTTCCTACAAGACAGCTGAGACATATCTAAGGCACATCACTGTGCCTTTTAAAACCCATCAAATGAAAAGTGCCCTTGAATTAATAAATGCTTAACAAAGTGTTTAGAAATCTTGATAAAGCAATAACAAAAGCTGAGTAAAGGTTCAACAGCGATATCATAAATAAGTTAGTTGACCTAAACAAATGTGTCTGTAATGTGATTATAAACAATTATAAGAAGCTCATAAGGCTTTTATTAACATTCTCAAGCAGTCTGTAAACTAACAGACTTTCTTGTAAGACTGCTTATAAATATCTTCGTATCCAAAAATGAATATGTTTATTAGGTTATTATTAGCACATATAGTCTTAACACACATTAATGTTAATAAGCAGCTTATAAAGGCTTATTACACATTAATTAACGCTGATAAGAAGCAGCCTAATATCTTATTACCCCTTATTGTAAAGTGTTACCAAAGAATATTATAATTGTAGAGTGCATATATGTTGAAAGTGTTTGGTTGAAACTGAACCTGCTGACACACAATATATGGCAGCAGACGTGAAGTAGCACACACACACACACACACACACACACACACACACACACACACACACACACACACAGAGAGAGAGAGATACAGTTATGTTGTTTACTGTTAAGGAGGTTCATTTTGGGGCTTCCGCTTTCTCTTCATTAAGTTGTAAGAAATGTGGGTTCATCTAGGTTTAAGTCTTTAATATGCTGAAGCAGTGATTCTTTAGGACTTTACTTAAAAGGAGAAGGAAAAAAAAAACAGCTCCATGCTATCAGCTACTGTAGGTCCTCAGGCCGTCCAACCCAACCCACATTTTTAAACTACCCAGTGATACTGTATCTGACAATCAGCAATACTAAAAGCAGCGCTGGGAGTGAGGAGTACAAGGATAAGGAGCTTGTCAGAATCTGTATTCATAGGGAGATCATTTATGACCCTAACACGAGACGGGAAAACCAGACAGGAAAATGTCAAACAGATGGTTTGAGAGTAGGTACTTATTCAATTGGCTGCACACGGGTTTTCGGGGATCTTGCTTGGGAAAGGCAGATTAGCGACAGGGCCTGGAGTTGCTGATAACAGATGCATCTCGGGTGTTTTTTTTTTTTTTTCCACCAGCAGTTTAATTATAGCAGTTTTACCAGCACTTGGGAAAATACCTCAAATACCTGAGCAGAAGAAGTTTACAGTTTTAAAACCACCTCTGCTAAGAATCTAAACACATGCTTCAAAGAGGGATGAAAGAGAGGGATCTAAGGAGACTTAAACTGTCTTGCTGCATCTTAAAGTCTTTCGAAGACAGTGGCAGGAAAGTGCATCATATCAC
>JAJHUR010106071.1:1308-22889 GCA_027495735.1 Lutjanus campechanus
GGAAAAAGAAGCACAAGTGGAGAAAAGAAGAGGAGAGCATGCAAGAGGAGGGAAGGAGAGAGATGATACACGAAAGGAGACGTAGTCCAGGTAGAATTGGCTAGAAATACAGAAAAACAAGCAGATGTAGAGTTGATTTTGGAAAGGTGACAAAGGAGAAATTGGAAGAAGATTCGTAATAACTGTGGATTGGAGAAGAGGGACAGAATGGAGTGTGTGTATAAGGTTTGTAAAGGCTTAACATCTCCCCTCTGGCCTTTTAATATTCCTCCTAACCTTAAAGGAGTCTCTCATGAGAGGTTTAACTTTCTGTTTCCTCCATATTTAAACCCTCATGTAGCCGCTGTCATGGCTCTGCTCACTCATAGTTTTACACGGTTTCAGACAAGTTCATTAGTTTTTAACCACAGTTGCATATCTGTTCCTTCACCTCATCTAAATGTCCCAGTTCATTTCCCATGAAATGAAAAATCCCTTTTCTGTGGTCTTGCCACAACTTCGTGAGTGTACTGTTTCCCATCTATTCTTAAATACCAAATATACAAAAATAAATGCATTTATACAGATTTTCCAATGCTAAAATGCCCCACTCCGCTCTCCCTGCTCATGAATCATATCCACTAATCACAGACCTCTTTTCAATCAAGTCTAAATCATTTACATTATACATATGTAAATGTTGAGTCCAGCTCCACCTTTATTTTACATGTGTTTTAGAGCTGGTTATGAAATGTTCTCAATTTATCACTGATGCCTCTATATGACCTACATAAGTTAATAAAGCCATCTGTGAGAAGATCGGCTATTTGTATAAAGTTGTTCTTAATGGCTGACACCGGGTCTGATTCTACCAGAAATCAGATGAAACGAGCCTGTGTTTATATTTCTCCAATCAAAATTACAATGAGTAGTATGTTAGCCAGTCAAAAAGAACCAGAGAGATATTTTTATTTGGATCATTTTACTTTTGACATTATAGTCTATAGTTATTACAGTGCAAGGATGACTGCTTTTGTCCAACAGGGACCTCCAGAATCAACAGAATATGAAAGTTTCATGTACCAGCTTTAAGCTTTACTCTTAGCCATGCTACCACCATGGCTCCAGGGATGCAATGTATGTCCATATGTCAGTCAGTTGACCAGTCCACAACTTTGGTTCAAACAGAAATAGTCCAACAACTATGCGATAGGTTTCAATGCAACTTTGTATAACTATTCATGATTATGACAATATATCGTAATGACTTCAGTGATCCCTTGTCTTTTCCTGTAGTGCCACCTGCAGGTCAGAGTTTTCCTGTATTCTGTGAAATTTCTCAACATCAGCTGGATGAATTGGCACTTGATGTTTGTTCAGACATTCATGGTTCCCATATGATATATCTTAATGACTTTGGTGATCCCCTGACTACTCTTCTAGCACCAACATCAAGTCAAAATTTAAATTTGTACCAATACTTTGATTTATAACCAAATACCAACAAAAATTATGACATTCCCTTCAGCCTCAGCTGTGCTTTGTGTTAAATTAATCAGCAAAAGTTAGCATGCTAACATGCAATAAAATGGCGAACATGGTGCAAATTATTGCTGTTTTACATCTTAACATTGTCTTTGTGAGCCTGTTAGCATGCTGATGTTACCATTTACCTTAAAACACTACTGTGCCTACATGGCTTAGTCTTCTTATTAGACATTCATCTGTTTAGTTCAGTTATGAGTTGCATAAGGACTTATTACATGGTTACTTACCCAAAAAATCAATAATTTGACAAAAATATTAAAAATGATTTATTTAAAAAAAAAAAAAAGCTCCTCAAGAGTCAATTATCAGTTCTGCATCTATAGCAACAGTCTATTCTTCATAGCAACAGTCTGTTAAAATAACAGACAGGCTTCAACTTATCATTATTTAATAAAGTTGATTGTGCAGTATAACTCACCAACCCCTGCAGTTACTTGTTTTGTTGTTGTTGTTTTTTCTCCCTTATATCCGAAGTGGTGTTGATCATTTCTTCATGGCGCTCAGCTCTGAGGAAACGGCGTGTACAGGTGTTGTCTTTATGACAGTGGCATAGTTGAAAACTTGCTAAATATGAATAAAAAAACTGAGTATGAAAACAATTCTTAAGGATTTTTTACAAAATTAGGCTAGGACTGGGCTTCGTTTATTAAATTTCAATACTAGTGCCAATACCAGTACCCTTAAACTGATATCGATGAAGTCTACTTCATTTGATACCTTTTTTAAGGTTCTACTTCATAAAGAATGCTTGCTGTGATTGGCTGCGAGAAAAAACACACAAATAATACTTTTTTTCTTGATCTAGGTACCAAAAAGATTGAATGCAGGTATTGTTTGACTGCAGAATTTTCTATACTACTTGGTACTGGGTTATTTCAATCGATACCTTAAAGGTAATGAGTACCAATACTCAGCCCTTGTCGAAATTATTGTTTACTTTCCTTGTTTTGGTAAAAATTTATATTAAAATTGTGGTTTATGTAATGCCGGTGCTAGTCTTGTGTTGTGGATTGCTGCTTAAGTTGGAAAGCAAGATGGCTGCTCCACACTCGTAATAGCTTACAGTACATCCATCTGTTCTGAGACAAGACAGTCAGCCTATCCCTAAAAACAAATAATGACACCCAACATTCACACACACACACACGCACACCACCATGCCACCCAACACGCGGGTTCCAGGAAGCTCACATCAACACACACAAGGATACCACAGTGAGAACCAGGCAACGTGCCATCTACGATTTGCGTACTTGGAAGGACACTCATACACAACAGACACGCCATCCCTGATACATTGTTTTGAACTGTGGCATGTTCTTGCGGTTATCCTGACGTCTTCGATAGGTCAGCTTGACGGTAGGAGGGATGCTCTCGTTTGCTCAACTCTGAACACATGAGGGGAAAAGAGGAGGTGGCATCAGGGAAAAAAGACGAGAAAAATAAGTTAAATTCTCTCTATGATCTGTTTGCCAGTTTTCTTCCAGCTTCCCATCTGTGTGTCAGTTCCGTACCAGATTTTGAACTGCTCAGGTTTCACATAACATTTTCGTCCTTGTTATTTAAGAAGAAGACACACACACACTGACATCTTTCATTTTAATTAATCATTTCAGCATGGGGGCTACATCCTCATCCAAAAAGAGATTAGGTTATCCCAACATGTCAAGTTCAAGGAAGGCTTTCGTAACCACCCCAGATTCGACCACGTTGACCTTGTCTGACTACACATGCACACACATAACCAAAGGCAGAGACAGACAGACATTGTTTAGTTTTATCAGGGTGGGCGTGCAGAGGTGATAGCAGAAGTGTTGAATGCATACTGCATTGCTGGGTGGGGGAGTGTGAACCATGAGGGGTGGGGGTCCTTCTCCTCCACCCCTCTGCCTGTTGAAACAATAGTTTAGTGATAAAGAGCACTTAAAAGCAATTAAAATGTGCGTGCATAGACAAAATATCTTTGACCATTCTGTTGAATTGTTCCTAGCAGCATTACCTACTCCTCCCCTCTCATTGAAAGGGGAACATAATCACTTGAATTAGTGATAAATCAAGCATTCCTCTCTTAAAAGAATGTGTTGTGATTAAGGCTTTCTGTGAACTGACAGGTTGACTTTGGCATTTTTCTTTGCATCCTGCTCTTTTAGCTAGATAGGACATATTTAAAGGCCGTACCACTCTCACACAATTTGATTATCAAACTGATGATGATCCACGCATCTTTGTGATACAGTCACAAAGTGTCTCAGTGTCTCAATGAAGTCTCAAAGTCTCAATGAATGTTTTATTTCAAATGAACAAACGATTTATAAAAGGGTAAGCATGGTGTGTAAATCTAAGCTGGATCATTAATATACAAGGGTATTGACAAGAGACAATTGTATGCGTTAGTGTTCAAGGCAAACAAACTAAAAACTGGTCATTTGGGGCTTAGAAGAGAGAGTTGGAGATGCACTGAGAGCAGGCCTGGTTTGTATAACTGTGGAAGAGGCTTAACAGGTGTCACCATTATCAGGCTAATGACCGCTGATGTATTAAGAGTGCTGGATACAGAGCCTCCCAGTCAGTCTTTCTGCCAGTTTGTCCAACTGGCCGGCCTTAAACCTTTCTCACAGCAGCCATTTTCACACGAAATAGTCGAGTAAACACAGGTGTTACCAATGATACTAATTAAGGTTCTGTTCTGTTCAGGTCAAACAGAGTCCGGGTGCTGCTGTTGTGCATGTTGGCTCACTGGAAAGGCTTTGCTACACTAAATGGAATGGGACCTTAATTAGTGTCATTGGTAACACCTGTGTTTACCCTACTATTTCCTAACCATACAGCTGCCATAAAAAAAGGTTTATTGGACCGCAACTAAAGCAAAATGCTTTTTCCCAACAGTCTGCCATTATAACGGTGACATCTGTAGGCCTGCAACTTGATTAATCGTTTAGTCTATGAAATATCAAAAAGAAAATGTGAAAAATGCTCATCACAATTTCATAGAGCCCAAAGTCATGTCTTGAAATTTCTTCTTTTGGCCAACTAACAGCTCAAAACCCAAAGATTCTTTATTTGCAATCATAAATGACATAAAGAAAATCATCAATCCTCTCATCTAAGAGGCTAGAAACAGCAAATGTTTGATATCTTTGCTTGAAAAATGGCTGAAATTAGTTTCCACCTATTTCAATAATTGATTAATTAACTAACTATTGTTTCAGCTCTGGACATCTGTAAAACTTAACAACTGCAAACAAGGACAATTATTACTCTTCATGCCACATTTTTTTACAACATGATCGTTTGATCTTTGTAAAACTTTAACAGAGTCTGAAAAACTATTGTGTGTGTGATCATATCCCAAAGGGGCAGACAGACTAATGAGCAGGTGCAACGGGCTGCACAGTGTTGGGCGAGCCAATTTTATTTCACTGAATGAAAGCCATCTTGGAGTATCCAGTCCCTATAATCCTTCCTCTCTGCTCTGAATGCAGACTCTTGAAAGAGGATATCAGGAGTCAATCAGGAGTTAATCAGGAGATTAAAATCCTGCAGGGGACACACATCAATGAGATAAATATTTGTTTAAATGTTCTGTAGACAGATTTGTGACATCCATGTCAGGCAGGAATAATGCAAATGTTGCCTATCCCTGATCGAGAACTGTATAGCCGACTGTGCATCACAATCTTGAATGGATATCTCCTGAAACTTAGACATTTCAGTCACGGATCAGCTCATAGAATTTGTTACAGGAAGAATGTTGAAAATATGGATTTGCTGGAGGGCAAGTTTTTGTTTTTTTCAGAAGAAAGCTTTCTATTGCAGATTAAATCATGTTTTTGTTACTTAAAAGCCACCTATTTCTCGCCCATAGGCGATTTCCCACAATCCAGCAAGGGTGTATTTTCAACATTCATTCATCTTCCTGTCATAAATGTGTAAGCAGATGTGTGGTCGGAGATCTAAGCATAGCCAAAGCAATTGTCATTTGGTTGATTCCCATTTTGGTTTCTGTCGATTGTGCCTGGACTTAATCTATGCCTACCACATGTCTGTGTCCTTTTGATCAGTCAAATAAGGTTACCATGGCCCTACATCAAGCCTCTTTAGGTGACAAAACACTTTAACCTCCTGATTGTGATCTAAAATCTGCAAGGTTTCATTGTGCTTGACCTGAGCTGGAATGATCCCAATATTTTGCTCGACTACCATCATTTCAGGGGAAATCAATAACGTCACTAATTGATTTGTTATCTTCCCTGTCGGTATCCGTAGGTTACCTCATCATGACAGATGATTGGTTCTCCGAGTATGTGTACGAGGTGGTGGTAGACAGGAAGTTCCTCTCCCTTGATGTCCTGGAGGTGATGCAACAGGAACCCGTTGTACTTCCTGCCTGGGACCCAATGGGAGCCTTGGCGTAACTACAGGAATCCAGGTTTTAGCCCCAACCTCTGGTCTATTTGACTCCGCCCTATTCCTCGGCTGCTTTTACCTCTCCTGTATTTCCCCCATACCTCCTTCCAAGACAGCCCATTCTTCTAGACAAAATAATAAAGATTTTGTTTTCTTTTTTACTGGACTGCCTGTGTGTTTTGTCTGTCTTTATTCTTCCATAGAGCAGTGGTTAACACTGCCACACCTGTTTATTCTTGCTTTGTGGTATGTATGGGAAGTGGACGTAGCCACAGTGATGCCACTCATCAGTTTGTGGACTATCATTTTGAAGCCTCAAGTTTGGCATGTTGGGCTTCACTATCTTGGTTTTGTTTGCAGAAATTACCATATTTGGGCAAGAGAGTGGAGCTAGGGAAGCTATCAGTTATAGTTATCAGCTAGTGCTGGTTAGCTAGCTTGGTTAGCAGGATGCATCCATAATTTACATTAAGTGTAACATTAATTGGGTTGCTAATTTTAGCAAGTGAAAGCACGCTTAAATAAATTGTACTTTTTTTTTCTACTGAGTGTCTTTTAGAAATTCTTAGGTGGCTAAAAGAAAATTAAAGAATGAAATGTTAGAATTTTGATGTGAAAGTGTCAAAGGCAAATACACAGATAGCACCCAAAAACAAATTCATGGTTATTTAAATGTATACATAGTCAGGGATATGCACTGCTACATTGCTCTAATTGACTGATTGCTGTGGTTGCAACTTGTCGGTCACAAGGTAGTCACACCCTAAGAGCATATCATACTTTATCCTCAATTTTACTCTAAGTGGGACTATAATTTACAAAATGAACATAATGCTATATTGAAGACTTGAAACTAGTAATTGAGACTATAAGCTCAGAGTTTACTTAAGTAATAAATCAATAGAGAAGTAGGGGAATCTCAGCCACCATCACAATATTTTTCATTAGTATTGTAATAATTTCGATTCAAATATTAAACTAACTTTTTTTTTCATTCTTTACCATTATGGTACAGTGTTGCTTTAAGATAACGCACACTAAAGTTTACCCTAAAAAAGATACTTTTTGAAAATTTCTTCAAATTATTGTTACAAAATGTTATTTACCAACTGCCATATGCATACCATAGAGGGTTAAGAGGTGAAGTAGGTGTATTGCATCATAAGCACTTTCTCTATTTTGAGACAAGGCAGCATCACTTCTGCCTGTGTCTCAGGCACAATCAGGCTAACCTCTTGGACACACGCAAAACAGCAGGATTTACTGTTCTTAGAATAACGCTTACAGAACGCTTTTCCAGTAACTTCCTCTTTCTGCAAGCAAACACACTAAACCAGAAAAGAAGCACAGGTCTGCATGTGTACGTGCATGCATATGTATTTGTTTTCATATCGTCTGCCTGTATCCCCTCTGATTGAGTATGTGGGAATGTTAAAAACAGGAAAGGGTGATACTACAATAATACATGCTCATTTATACCCAGAACAGCTATATTGCCGTGCCAGGTGAAATCCAAGCACTTCCTGCTCAGACTCTGTAATAATTCCTCAGCGACGTTCCAACTCTTCCTGCTTTAAAACACTCCTGTCAAGGTAAGAACGACCTCTGACCTCTCAGCAGTCAGTTGGTCAGTCAGTCAACTGAGTTATTGCGCTTCACTCTGTGCAGCAAGAAGTGCACATTCAGCACCTCTGGCTGAATCTGGATGGAGACCTGGGACATTTCAACTTTTATTGTGACAGGAAGGTGCGATCTGGTGATTTTAAGTGTAATCTAGACGTGAAGAGTACCATAACTCATAGTCTTCATGATGTACAACTCTCCTGTCACATTGCGCTGTGTGCTATAGATTATATAGCATTAGAATAATCCTAAAAACATTAAAACACAGAGAATCAACCTGCTGTATTAACTCCTACATCCTGCTACCCATCAACCTGCATTTTCTCAGTGTCTCCTCTGTCCTGCGCCTGGTACTCCATTGTCTTTGCTTTTATCTGCAGCTTACCTCTTTTTGTATATCCTATTATTTTCTCACAGGATCCCCTCGACAACGCAGAGACATGACGTGAATTATAGTGACAGTGAAGTAGTACTGAAAAATGCATTTGCTACAGAGCCTAGATAGATGGTGTTGTGGAATTCAGCGTTGACTGTTGGGAAGTTGATTGATTGCCCAATATTTTCTTTCCTAAAAGTCTTCCCTCAGAGGAATGGTATTTACTTTTATCTCGATTTCATGTAGAGGACAGTGTAAACTGTAAATCTTAGCTCAGTGTTTTTAATTTATAGTGCAAGACTGCAATAAAATTGAAGAAAAACTGTATATTTAGATTTTGTACTATGCGCACAAGTGTGTGTGTGTGTGTGGATATGGGGAGAAGAGAGAAGGAAGGGGGAAAAAAGGCTCCAAGGGGGGTGTCTCTGATCAGGCCCAGGGGACCAGAGGTTTTCTGGGTGGAACGGGTACGGACCGGACAAGGGTCAGGCCAGGGTTTTGATTGTTTTTTTAGCTTGTTTTTTTCACTTCTTTTCTCTTTCACATCCTACTTTCTTTGCCTTCTCCTTTGGAAAACGGTTCCTTATTGCAGTGCCCTGTTTCACCCTTGTCTTTGTGAAGTTAGTATAAAATCTCTGTCGTGTTAGTCAAGGGTGATTGATTAACAGGTTTATATTAAAGTTACTACACAAAGTCATTACAATCACCATGAAAAGGCTGTACAAACAGTTGGTTTAGAATGTTTGATAGATAGATGTTTAATCTGTGTGTGTGTGTGTGTGTGTGTGTGTGTGTGTGTGTGTGTACATACTAGTAGTGCTAAATAAACAGAGCAGGCAAAACAGTACTACAAATATGAAGCCAGTTGAATTTAAATTAATTGTATCTGGTGTGAGAGAAAATGTATGAAGGGTAACCTGGAGCTTATTTATCCTGCATTCAGATGACTGTCGGGTTGTGTGAGCAACAGGTGCCCAGCCTGACCTCCAGAAGTGATTATTCACCTCAGCTCAACAGGTTGGAGTCTCAGAATGAGAAGAAACTGTGAACATGTGTTATTCCAGGGTTCAGTAATTCCTTGTGAGATCTCTCCTGCATGGACCACAAATCTTTTAGTTTTTGTTGTCACTGCAGGTTATCTGTTTAAAGATGATGCTCCATGTGGGAAGAAGAGCCAGACTAATTATCTCTAAAATGTATAAGTAACACAGAATTTCTGGGTTATTTTGTATTAGCAATTCTATCCCATGTGTTACTTAGCCTTCTGTCTGATAATCAGTGGTGGAACATAACAAAGTCAGTTTATTCAAGTGCTGCCCTTACAAACACTTACTTGTACCATATTGTTCTTTTTACAGCCCTACACTGATTTGGCAGCCATTGCACCAACTCCACCTTCACAACTACACATAAACAGTGAAACACCGTTTATGTGTTAAAAGCATTTAGAATATTGATGCAGTAATATAACATCTATAATTAGAAGGTTGCAATGCATGACAATTTTTACTTACTTTACTTTTTTACATTTTCCTGTTAAAAAATAAATATTTTTTTTTCTGTAAGATATTTAATGCAGTGACTTTTTGTTTGTAATTTAGTATTTTAACATTGTTGTAGGCCTATGACTACTTTTATTTAAGATCATTATCTAAATATGTTCTACCAGTGTTGACAACTAGTTACCTGTAACTCGTTTTTTGTGGAAAGTGAAACATTTAGTGTAGAGAAATTAATGTAGTGGTAATTTATCACTGGTCCACAAAATTATTGCAACTGGCCAGTTTCACTGACGATCAGTTTTTTTCAAGCTTAATGCAGCATTTTCCCTGCTGCTGTATCAGGGGGTGCGTGTTTATTGGTTAATTATTTTAACTGCAGATATCACACAGCCAATCAGGGCAGAGGAGGTGACAACGTTTGTCCTGGTTCACCAGGTAAGGTCAAATCTCCTGAAATTCTGACTAATTTACGGTGAACATGGAAAAGGAGTTCAACGTTAAAGTTTTCCTGAAAGTAAATTAAGGTTTGTTATTGTTAAGGTTATAATTTTTTAACACATTAGGCTTTATTTATAATGTCTATCACCAAAATGGCGCATATCTTGTTCGGTTTACTTTTAGCTAACCTCATTTATTCTGTATGTTAGCCCGAGATAAAAAACAAAACAAAACAAAACAAAAAACTACAGTTTATCCAAAAACACAAACAATATTGCACTTTTTTGTTTGGTTGTGAACAATAAAACGTTGCCGAATTGTGTGTGTGTGTAAATTGGGATAGAAGTATAATTTGTAATTTTTAGTAATTAAAAAGCAGTATCAGGACTGCATCTGCTGATGGTGTTTCACAATAAAAGCTGTCTGTTGGCGTAGGTTAATTGAGACTTTTATTGTGAAGCAACTACATAAAATGTAATGTCACCTTTTTTTAAGGGATGTTAACCGTGTTCGCTCGAAAGTTAGGTCCAGAGCGGCTTTTTTCAACACTTTGCCGAGTGCAAAGCAGGTGTAAAACAAAAATTTACGGCTGGTCAATATATTAATATTTCATTGATATTGTGGTCTGAGATTAGATATGGTGTTCGATTTTGGATATCGTTGTAATGTGATATGGCATAAGTGTTGCCTTGTTATATTTATCTTTTAAGAAAAATCTAACATTTTTATCAAAAATGGTATTGAATAACAATATTTTTTCAAGGAATTGTACCAAAGTTAAAAAGTCCAGTATCATGATAACAGTACAGTCAATCAACCCTATTGTAAAAAACCCTACTTCTTCCCTTTTTGTTCTAACTCGCAAAAATAGATAAAAGTGCCTTTCCTTTTGCAGGAAATGCCCACTCATTTACTCTGGACCAATTTGAAAACCACTATTTTAAGGGGCGGAACTCAGAACAAAGCAGGACTGTGAACTTCTGAACCTGTCCGCCCTGGCGTTAAGACCTGACATAAAAAATGAGTCTTATGATAGTTTCCATGTCCAGCTGTTTGTGTTTGACAGGAGGAATTAGCCCACCATTCAACGATACTGGGCTGTTCATCACACACCTGATCTCATTATTCCCTTTCATTTTTTTTCTTCTCTTCTCCCCCCTTTTCAGTTGTGTGTTTGTGTGCATGTGAGTGTGTGTCTGTGGATTTATGTGTGTTGCAATGAGGATTAACCTAGTACTTCAGCTGATGCTGATTGGAATGACGTTCAACACTCGCACACAGGCGTGCTTTTAATAAGAAGGAGAGAGTAGACACTGTGTGTGTGTGTCGGAGACAAAAAGAAAAGAGGACACAGTAATTGTAATTTAATGTCAACATGACAGTGGCTGTGTTTTCTGTCTGCCCTTGCTGCCCTCTTTTATATCTCTTACATGTCTCTTCTCACACACACACACACACACACAGGCTAAGCAGACTGACTGGACTACTGTACTTGGCATGGTGCCTTTTGGCCCAGTAGGTTGCAGGTGGCTCTAAATGGGTTAGTTACACCAGGACGCAGACAGACTGGGACTTAAATAATCTCTCTCTCACACTCACACACACACTTAATAATGTATACATCTCACCTTGCTGGGTTTTTTTTTTAAAGCTAATTTATGTGTCTGTGTTCCTCTCTTGTTCCTCTTTGGCCCTCATATAAATATGCATTAAGGAGTCTTGGATTAGGGGCAAGGATCCTTTTCTAAAGCTCAGTGTGTGTGTGTGTGTGTGTGTGTGTGTGCGTGTTTGTGTGAGTGGGTGCATGCATGCTTGAGTATGTGTGTTTGTGTCTTAAGCCAGGCAGAGCAAGAATACGGCCTGCTGTAAGCCCAGGCATGTGTGATTTGTGTGATTGGGTTTAGACAGCGCTGATCAGCGACATCTTGGACACTAGATGACCAGACGCTCTATGGACGACACACGCTGTCCTGCTAAAAATATTGAGGTAAGACAACTCTGCCATCCCATAATTTCATTACCAGCAGGTTCATCATTTAAACACTGCTTACTCAAATCAGTTCCCAGCTGTAAAAATACATTAGTAGGCATCTGTGTAAGACGTGTCATGCATGTGTGTAAACCAGGCTCCAGAGACTGGATGCGATTTTAGGTGAAAGGTGTTTTTGCTTTTTTGTTTTTGTGAGCTTTAATGACAGTTTAAGTTCTTTCTCTCATATGGGTCATTTATCCTCATTTGTATTTCCATAACCTCTGTCTTGGCAGTCAAGACTAGACTGATTATAATCTGTGAGATTTGGGAAACAAAACCCCAGGAAACTTCCTGATCTGGGGATTAGTTATTTAATTAGGGTTGTTTTATGTAGGGCTGGATGATATGGGCCGAATCAAATATCAGAATATTTTTTGACCAAATAAATCAAAATACCAATATTTATCAATTTTCCAACAATATTGTAGGGACGACTTTTGGTGCTTTTACAAAATATTAACACAATTAGATTTTTGATAAATAATCATCAGTAATTTGGATTTACTAAGTGGGTAAAGGCAAGTAATAGAACAGCAAGAACAGTCTGGAGGGTTCAAAAAATTGCATCATTCTCTGTAATGCAGCCTTTAAAACCAGGGAAGACCAGGAAAAGACAACATTTACTTCTGTAATATCAATATATATTACTAGTTATAATTTTGTTTTACTACATAATTTAGAATGTTTGATGTGCACAAACATAAATTAAATCAAATTTCTTTATTTTACACAATGACTTAATGACATCTGTAGTTTCTTTTTGTATTAAATTAAAGAGAAAATATAATCTAAATATAAAATGATATATTCTCTCTGTTCAGCAAGTAGTAGTAAGAAATTAAAGGAATGTTTGATTTTCTGCTACTTGAATGTCTGTACTGTATAGTACAAGAGAGACTTGGAGGGGAAACCAAATAAAAGCCTCCTGCTTAACTGCATATCAACCTATTCTCCATCTCCCTTTCTGTTAATTTAAAGCTGAAGTAAGAGTTGTGGGTTGTTAAAAGTTTTCAGTCGTCTTGAGCTGCTTCACAGGTCAGCTCAGTTCACTAGACTGAACAAAATGTTGGCATAAAGCCATTCAGTTTTCAAGAAATCCCAAAATAATTAGCAGAACGCAGGCCATAACCCTCCACCACCGTAGTGCCTCTATCACTTTTTAAAGACAACCCTTGGTATTGTACTGTACTGAAGTTTACTCTTAGAGATCTGTTGCAGAAAATAAATACTGACTTATGGGAAATATTTGCAGTACATAACTTGTGCCCTAGTAATTATTTCTTAGATAATTAATGAAGTGGTGATGTTTCCAGCTAAAGGTGGCCTGGAAAATATCTGTCCACAAGTGTTGTGCACAATGTCACTCCCACCTCTATGGGTGACATCACCGCTGTAAGTTTCATTAGAAAAATAAGGCCATTAGCATGATGCCAAGTGCATTTCAACATCATCTGATACCAAAGGAGCAATAACATGTTTCCTTCTTGCCTTATTGAATGATTTACTGTTTTCACTGCGATTAGTTGTTACTCCCTCAAGCCATTTCACGCACGCCTCGATTGCTTCTTAGGAACTGTGATGCTCTGACATTTTTGATTGTTAAATAGAGACAAAAAAATCTTTTGTTCTGCAGTGAACACTGACAATATTTATTAGTAACCTCAGACTTTCAGACTAACAATACATAGACTCATAAAAATAATTCCTATCAATCATCACCTATGATGCACCAGAAGTGTGTCCGCCACGTCCACCTGTACCATGTTTTCTCATTATTTTTGCTGTTCTTGAGACACCAAATACCGACCCAAAGCATTAGTATTTGTCATTCTGAGTATGAAACTTAATGATCATCTGTCTTCCTGGTGCATTAACAAATTGACAACTGTATAATTATGTAATGCTTTTTGTACATGCTGCCCATGATTGTCCTGCTGTCGTATTTGTACCCTTGTTGTCTCTACACTCGGATCAGCAACCGCCTGTAATCTGTTCTTGGATGCTCTATTTGTCTTTATTTTTAGTGGCTGTGCGTCACTGTAGTGATGCTGGTGGATGCTGGTCCATCTTAGGGAGGGTTTATGTCAGTAATTAATGTATAAGTAAGATATCAAGACCCCAAGGTGTGTTGGCACCCTATTGTTTTTGTAGGTAGTGGTACTTTAGTCTAGCAGTCTGATCACGTAGAGTCTCGTAGAATTTTATTTTACTTCATAACAACCAATGTGACCTTGTGACAACAGTATGGTAATCGTTTACCACTAATGCACTAGATACCCCATGACTACCAATTACCTTAAAGTCTATATTTATATGCATTGTTTCTCTTCCTTCTTCTTCTTTTAGTATAATGTAGTCCCATTAGTTCATGACATTTGTTCTTGACATGCAAATAAATTTGGCAAGATACACAAATGGGAAGTCTCCTCATTGTTCTGCCTGGTCATGATCGCCATTGCTCAATATAGGCAAATCTTTGTGTGTGCATGTTTTCATTAGAGCTTTGAACATGACTTCACATGACATGAAGTAAACGTACTGATGTATTTATACTACTTTCAGCTCTGTACACAAAAATTCAGAAATTCCGTTTTGGCTGTTTTAAGCCACAGAAATCAGAAATTTATGTTTTATACAGTGAAAAGGCACTCTCTACAAAGGTGACCCATCACAAGCCTTAATTGTGCTTTTTTGTCTGATGTTTCCTGCTTAATGCAACTCCACTTGGCTCCTGGATGCTTGTAACTTTATTGGATGATTTGGATTGAAATTTTGTATCCGAGGTTCATGTCTTTAAGATGATAGAAAGAACAGGATTGCAACAAAAACTAACAATGATGGTATGCCACAGTAACTCCTACATTACACAGCAGCTATAAAACAAGTCAAAATCCTCAAATTGCAGGACCCCACATGTTTGAGTCCCTCTGTTGGCTGTGATAACAACATGGCGTGACTGTTGTGTATTTCAGGGTTGTCATGGGTGCATGACTGTTTCAACAGAAATTTTACATGGTCATGGTTGAAGCAAAAGTACCACAATTTAACAATGCTCACATTAACATTTCCCATCATCTTGTGCAACCACTGTGCAGCAAGTGGAAGTAAATCTCTCCTTCAGGGGAGGTAGCTCTGCATGTCTTGACAGTTTGCCACTTAAAATGTGTTTTCATGTCTACTTATCAGGCTGCCCCTCAATCTGGAACATGTAAAAGCCAAAAGTGTTTTTCTTTTTTCCTGGGAGTAGTTTCCTCTTTAAGTACTACAGGTTCCTCTGTCTAGTTCAGTGTTGTTTGTGCGGATGTGGCAGTGGTGCACAGACTTTCAGAGTAGAAACCTCATGCACTGAACGGTTTTCCCCTCCCATGTCTGCACTGTTTATTTTTTAATTGATGTCATGTGGGCATGGGAAACTAAGGCCAATTTTACCCAATATTTGGAACAGATATACTACTATACTATACAACTACTGTCCTATATTTGCAGTAAAAATGCCTTTACGCATATGAATGTCGTACCACATTTTAAAATTAATTTAGCTGGATTTAAAAAAGAAAAACAGTGCCTATTCTGGTTGTAAAAATGCTGAGTAGTGGATCCAGTAATTGGCGAGATGGATAATCTGTCCTTACACCTGTGCATGTAGTGTATGTGCGTGTGTGCGTTTTGCCAAACTTTTGATTTTGAGTGAAACCGCTAAAAAATTAAACTATTTTATAAGTCATTTTTCTCCATATATCCGTACAGAGAGGAGCTTCTGTTGATGTTTAATATGTCTTTACCAACATGTAAATACTATCTATAAATTGCTTCATTTCTGCCAATATGCACTTTCTACAATTTATTCAAAAACATGGCTAAAGACTAAATTTAGTGTGGAAAGATAAATCATCCATATGGTTTGATCAGTTTATAAAAAAAGTTTTGAAATGTCAAATGATATTGGGCGGTCAATCAGAAATACTGTAAAAGTTTCCTTTACTGGCAGCTAGATGTTTGTTGACAACCAGCTTGTTAACACCTTGCATGAGAATATTACTCCTATCCGGATTGTAGCTCGATATTATTAAACCTGATTACATTTACAGCTTGTACTGTGTGTGTCTTCAGTGTCCACGATGAGTTCTGATCAGGATCAGTGTTACCAACTCTTTTACAATGAAAGTAGCTAGCACTAGCTCCAAAAGTTGCTAAAAGTTTATGTCATACACTCATTTGCATAAAGCTTAATGGTTGTGTTGATTGCGGAGAGGGTGAGATCACCTTAAGCCATGCAAAAGGTAGATAGAGAAATTTTTGGTCAAATAATCACAAATTCACCACAGGAACATTAAAAATAATCTACAAAGGGAGGGAGGAGAAAATTATTAAAATATTTTCAAGATCAAACTATTTAGCACCATGTTTCCACATTTATTTTCTTATTCTTTTGCACATTAATTATTTTTTATGGCACTCCTATGGCATCTATGAGAGAGAAGCTCACTTGCTTTGAATAGTTCAGAGAGCGAGAGTGTCAGAGCGACAGTGTCAACACAACCACAGAAACTCACTACAACTGGACTTCCTCTGCTGCAGCAGGCGTTGTCCTCCTTCGTGCAACACACCTGACTGCCTCCACACAGCAAAAAAGAGCGAGAGGGAGACCCCGGTGCTGTCGGTAGAATAAATCACAAAATTTATCCCTATTCACTTGGGACACTAGTCAAGTCGCTAAATCTAGAGACAAAGTTGTCCATCCACGTAGTTGTTGTTACCCTAACCCTGACCATCCCTGAGATAGTTCAGCTGGGTACATTTACAGATGTACTTTCATGTGGTAAAACATTATCTGATTGCAATCCGATCACTCAAAATGCCTTTTAATATAAGGTGTGAAGGGAGTCAACGAGGCTTGAACCCAAGTTTTCCAGTTGAGGATAATCTTCTCTTTCTTTCACCAAACTACCAACAGCTTAACTCATGAAAAGAGAGAATTTCTTACCACACTTTCTGCCTGGTCTTTTTCTTTTTCCAGATCATTGTGTTTTGTTTTGTTTTTTTAAGCAGCTTGAAATGAAATAAGTAAATTCAATAATCTGCTATGGCAAAGCAAATAAATGTTGACTATGCAAGTCTTCAGATCAGAGAAAAATGTTTCTTTCTCTCCTTTGCTGTTTTTACATGACAATCATCAAATTAAGTAAGACAGAAGGACAGATAGAATAGAAAGACAAACAGCCACAGAGACCAGTAAATCAGCCAAGTCACTATATAGGCCAATATTAGTTGATGACAGATCTGTATCAGGGTAGATGTCGGCCAATAAGTAACAAGAAATTGTAGTACAGAAATGGAAAATACTCTGTCTCCATTATATAGTTTGTCCATCACCACAGAACACTTATAAGTCCAAATTCTCACATTTAAACTTTATATATCATCCCCCCAAAAACATCCATTGTTCAGACAGACAGATACTGTAGATTGATTTAACAAAATTTTTTTGGTCTATTTGGTTATTTTTCATTTGCCAGTGTTAAGTCCCCTGACAGGTGTTTTACATACAGATTAAAATGTAACAGAAAAGAAAAGTTGGCTAATAGAGCTAAAGTATACAACTGTCACAAGTCTATTCAGGAAACCCCCTGAGAGTTGCCAAAGCAGACCCCGATAAGCATATTATTTTTACTCAACTGTTCCTGGCATCCGTACCCCACACAGTAGAGTGTTTGTTTCTGTTTAAAAACAGCTAGGTTACAAAAGCTGGCATGGAGCCCGAAGCTCTCTGAGTTGTTTTAGAGTAAAAGATACACTGAGCAGGCGCCCTTTGGGATCTCTTGGGGATTTCAGAAGCAAATGCTCCTGAGCTGATATACAGTTCGGTGTTGGAAGACTTTAACATTCCATGATTAAATATGCTTTAATCACTCATTCAACATTTCATACATGGCAATAAGGATTGCTCTAAATCAAGCATGTGATTTTAAATATAGTTTATTCAACATGAGTGAGAAAGTGTTTGTGTATGCATGTTTGTGCTTGTGTCTGTCTGGACCGCTGTGTCTCCTTTTGCACATGAAACATGAACTGAAGTCAAAATACAACACAGACAGTTGACTGTTTTTACAAAGTTTTTTTTTTTTTTTTTTTTTTTTTTTTTTTTTTTTTTTTTTTTAAATTTTTTTTTTTTTTTTTTTTTGTATTACTTGTGTATTTCTTTAAAACTGATTATTGATTCTGACAAACCTCCAACAGTCCAATGTAGAAATTTGTAGCTGTTTGATCTTACACAGCATATAAAACACGTCTGGTTTTGAAATGTAGCAATGCTGGAGCAATAACCTGGGGGAGTTTAGTTGCAGTGGAAAACTTGGCTACATGCAGTCTAACCTGGGTGCTGCTCAGCACTGCCACAGCCTTGCGCTGAGTGCAGTAAGCAAGATGATTCAGGGACGCAGACACTTGACCCTGCAGTAACACCAGCAGATTTTTTTTTCTTATGTAGCATGTAGAGTATGTTAAAGGGATACTCTTATTGACTTATCCATAGTCAGTGTATTGCCTACAGTTGATGGTGGTTGGCACCTCCGCAACAAAGTGTACTTTAGCCACCTAAAAAAGATCCATCGAAAAAAATCAGCATCATTTTAAGTGTAACCTATATTTAGAACATTTTCATTTCCTTACCTTGCTGTCAGACAGCCTTTTCTGACAGGAAATTGCATATAAGCCAAATATCACTCACTCCAAAGCCACCAGACTCACCAGAAAAAAACACTGATTTTACCTCAGAGAACACAGGAACTGCTGGTCTACTAACCTCAGTTGATTATTATTTATTTATTTTTTGTTGTTGTGTAACTTCACTGTTTTCAAGGGTTAAAGACAGATAAAGACAGCAGTAGACCAGCTACTCTCCCAGATATTTCTGCAGGATAAAATTACTGATTTTGCCAAAAGAGTCTGGTGGCTGTGGTGAGAGCCATATTTAGTTTCTATAACTGTGGTTTCCCATCAAAAAAGACTGTCTGACAGAAAGGTAAAGTAGTGAAAATTCGTATTCTTATAAGATATATAAGAATAAGAATATCCTTATTGCTGAACTTCCTACACCGGTACTCCTGCTGTGTCTGCAATCTGGGGGTTTGCCGACCACTGTCTTATGGATAAAAACATCATTCAACCCCACTTCAAAAAATCTGTACTATCCTTATAAATGGAGAGGAACTAGCTTTTATTCCCAAAACATTTAACACATTTTGAACATACAGTAGACAGCTTATGAATTGATCAAAGAATGTATGTGTCAGTGACTGTCAGTATTTCCCTTTTAAACATTATTGGGCAAAATTCCTTAAATTTGAATATCTTAATTAAATACATGTACTGCTGGTTAGGTCTGGTTATGGTATACTGGGGTATTTAGAAATCTCAGAGGTATGGTTTTCAATACATCATTGTGAATAAAGTTATCTGAAACATAAAAGTTGTAACTGTTTCTTTTTACTAGTGGATAATAAAAATATAAAATGAAATTAATTTATTACAGAAGGGAACTAGTCAACAAACAAATTATTTGGAGGTAGAAAACAAATAATTGGTAGGTCATATAGCCTCAGTCTCCTTGCTAATAATTAAATATAACTAGATATGGAATCAATAATATATTGCCAAATATAACTTTATTTTGAGATTAAGTCCTCCAACTATATAAGGAGTCTATTAGTTACATGATACACCTGTAAATCATCTCTGTTCAGCCAAATGATGTGCTGGTATCCACAGCCAGTGTCATCGGGTCTTTTAGCAGGAATCTATGGAATAAGGGTGCTTATTTCCTATGTACTCTTTTATTCCAAGTATTTAAACCCATCAAAACTTCTCTAAGAAGGCTAATTGCATATTATGAACAAAGCATTGTAAGCTAGACAATGTCACATGTGCACTATAATGCCCTCTGTCGCCAGCTTTTAATGATTTGTTTCTTCACATAAATACCATCATATACCGTATACCCTGGTGAAATGTTAGGAAGGAATGAATGTATGAAAAAATAGATAAAGCCCAAACCTATTTAAGACAAGATATCATCTTACATTTTTGATATCATTATGTGTAAAGGCTGCAGTACAGTAAAGTGATGTAATTTTCTGAGCTTACCAGACTCTTCTAGCTGTTCTATTAGTTGCCTTTACCCACTTAGTCATTATATACAATTTGCTAATCATTATTTATCAAAAAATGTATTTGTATTTTGTGAAAGCAGAAAGAGGTAAAACTCCAGCAACACTTGTAGTACTAGGAACAACTTTATTTGTTGACCAACGCGTTTCGGCTCAGGCCTTCATCAGGATCATCATGAAACACATTAAAATCAGCACTTAAAAAGGGTATGAAGGAGACAAAGGAATTCAAAAAAGTTTTTAAAAAAAAGTAAAAAAATGTGAAAGACAACCAATCACATCCATCCATACATATTTTGTGAAAGCACCAATAGTAATCCCTACTGTCAGGGCATGTTGGCCACTAGTCAAATGCTATTAAAACATGCAAGTTAACTCACCACCAAAAACAATGGTAATCTATTGAGTGGCTGGTTAAATTTGAACATTCTCCAGCCATTTGACCAGTGCACAAAAAAAGTGTAGGCCCTGCCTACAATATCGATATTGAAGTAAGCAAATCTTTCCATAGCAGGTGTGTATGATGATACAAGGAAAGAACTTGAAATGAAGAAGAGAAAAAAAAATGAAGGTGGAACCAAATATTAACAGATGAGAGTGATATGAAACCTCAATGAGATAAGGAGAAAAATGGAAAAAGGGGGAGTATGAGAACTCCAGCAGTGCTGGCAGGCAGTGTTTGAATTGATGTGTGTGTGTGTGTGTGTGTGTGTGTGTGTGTGTGTGTGTGTGTGTGTCGGAGCTGTCCCAAATGTACAATGTTCTACTTCTGCTTGCCCTTTTTATGTAGTGTTACTTTTGACAACATTGCTAGGAAAACCTGTTCAGGTCTTGGCTGCTTTAACAGTAGTGTCAAAGTTAAACTTTACTTCTGGATCAAGAATTTTAACATAAAGGACGTTTTTCCTGAAAATCTTGAATACCTGAATATTATATTTGATTATCTAGTCACAACCAACATCTCACTATTATGTAAAATTTGAAAAATGATACTTACTGATAATCCGGTTATCCATGCTGTCACTGTCAGCAGGCAACAGCAGACAGAGTCTACAAGGGAACCCCAGACCCATGAAAGATCTTGTGAGAGAGTCATAATTTTAACTAAAACTAAACTAAAAGATCTCACTAGAATTTACCAAATCTTGGGTTCCCTCTAAGACATGATCAGTGACACTGGGATGTGCCACCACAGCAATGGTGGCACCGCTAGATGGCAGAACACAAATGTATAGATACATCTATACCTGTGGAGTCTGATCACCTCTGTGGGGCAAAAAACTGGGTCATGGTTAGAATTAGGCTCTTAGTTGTGATGGGTAGGGTGAGGGTAAAGGGCTAAAGAATTCATCATGTTAATCATGGGTCCCCATGAATATACCAATACAAGTCTATGTGTGCATGAGTGTGTCTGTGTGTGTGCAAGATAAACACTAGCAAGAAGCATTGTGACACAGAGCCCCACATTTTCACACGGCTACTCAAGGGTAGGACTTACCCTGTCTGCACTG
>JAJHUR010106072.1:1243-30754 GCA_027495735.1 Lutjanus campechanus
TAAAAATAACTGTCTTGATCAGATAGTTCTTTTAAATTTATTTAAATCTCTACACGTGTGGTGACGTTTAGTTTAGCCTTTATCTTATGTTTTATTTATGTAACACGAATAACCTACCAGACAAATAGAGGGAAAAACCCACCTGCTGCGGCCTGGAGCCGCTCAGAGTGAAGCCGTTTTCAAGCTGTGGGGAGGGGAAAGGGTCCCGGCCAGACATGTTTAATGACAACAGAATAAATGTTGTCGCTACTGTTAGCTTCTATTAAAGCTAACAAAGAAGAAGTACCCTGGAATGTTAAATGCCTGGTTTCTAAGCAACCACAAACATCCTGTTCAACCTTTCAAAATAAAACGAGTGTTGGCGGATGTTTCCGTCTTTCCACAATTCATGGGACTATTTGAGATTGTTTAATATGCAAATAGAGGTTTTCCCACATCCAACTGTTATGTCAGTTTATAAAAATGATGAAATGTCTACTCTTGTTTTAAATTAATTGCTATTTTTAACTATAATTTGCTAATCCATGAATCACAATGGATACAACAAAATATCGAATCACTATATCACTATAATGTTTTGATACCATACCAAACTGTGATGGTAATGTCTTATTTTGACATTACATGCTTAATTATTTTATTAAATGCAGTGAATAATAGATAATTTTATTTTTTTCATTTTTATTTTGTTATGCAGCATTCATTCATTCATTCATTCATTCATTCATTCATTCACTGTCTAAGATGGTAATGTTAGTTTTTTGCACATGCGCAGGTCATGACTTAAGGAAAGACGAAGAAGGAAAGCACATAGGCTTAAAGGGAAAAAAACATATTTGAACCAAAAATGTTGTCCATATCAGAATTCTTATTTTTTTTAAGTCGTCATTTTTCTTTTTCTTTTTTTAAATATCGTGATAAAAATTGTATCATTGGTTTTTTATAGTGGTAATTTCAATGCTTATGTCATATTTAACTTGAAGAATAATAACAGCTCACTTCTACAGACGACTACAAATGTGCAAAATAATGCCAGCAGCAGGCAGGTAAAATACAAGTCAGTCATGCACGATGATTCAGAGTAGACGCAGGCATCTCAGCCAATCACCTCGCAGTATTTGTTCACCGTTCAGAGTGAGGCCCCGCCTCCAGACAGCACCTGACGGTGCAGGTGAACACACTGCTGCTCTGTCTCCATCACTTCAGTACTGACAGGAGGCGACGATGCATCGAGGCCTGACATACCTGAGCCACGTTTTACTGTGGTTGCTTTTTGCACAGACCTCTGCGGATCTGCCCATGTGCAAAGAGGTGAGGAGACTTATATTGTTTTATTGTTGGTCATTTCTACACCATGAGTAGCCCGAATAACACATCCTAAACTAAAATTACTCATAGGTGTCACTTGTTCTTATTATGACAATTTAATGCGAATATTTATGTTTCTTCAGGTAAAGTGCTTCTTGATGAGCATTGAAGTTTAATGAAATCTAGCAAAATAGGAAATCTGTTGCTTTTGGTGCAGGACATGTTTAAAGATAGCTGACCTAAAGCCTCTTGAACAACTTCACCACCTTACACATGTCTAAAAATTGAAGAAAACCTGTTAAAGTGCTGTGTTTAAATTTTATATTGACTTCAGTCTTAAAAATTAAATACAAATAAAGAAAGTGTACATTTTCTGATGGGATGTTTGAATAGGAACGATCCAACAGAAGGAATAATAAAACACTTGGACCTCCTTCACATACTGTGAGTGGGAACTGACCATATGTTTGAATTACCTTACATTACAGTTGTCATATAACACACTTTATCTTTACTGGAACTTCCATATGTTACGCTGTCTGCTGCGCTGTCCTTGCTGTTCCATATCTGATCTCAATTTGCATGAGAACAGTACCATTTGATAATACTTAAAACATTTCATTTTTATCAGCATACTCTGAACATTACCTCAGAGTGTGTGGAGATATCAGAGCAGTGAGGGGAAAGGTACACTTAGAGAAAAGAGAATTGTTGGACCAGCTTAAAAAAATACTACTTCATTTGGTAACACAAATGGATTAAGTTTTTTCCAGATCAAGTTAACAAATATAATTAACACAATTGCTTTAAGTCAGACATGCCTAATAATCTGATTGCTTTCAAATCAACAGTTTGCTTTAATGCAACCTAAATGTAAGGCAACTTACTGTACTGCACCTTAATAATCTGATATATGGATTCAGGAATAGTAAATTTTCTTAGTGTGTCATTTTAGTTTGTTAAATATAATTGATATTAGCCTGGCTTAACAATAGCCGGTTTGATCCAGTGAGTTCATGACTTAAACTTAAACTTAAACAACACAATTTAACCAAATCAGTTGGACCATTTTATAACTAATATAATAAATTATTTGATCACAAAATATAAATTTGTCTTGGATTAGACTTAACCTCCTCTCTGAAAAAAAATGTGGACATCATGACGTCAGACCCACAATATTAAGAGAAACCTAACTGATGCGCTTTTACTGAAATAAGAATTGCAGGTTAAAGGTACAGGGTGTAATTTTCATTTCCACAAAGTTGACCTCTCTCACTAAAGCAGGTTCAAAACATAACATGACTTCAGTTACGATTGAAATACACTTTTTACAGTGTAAACAGAGGCCTGTAGTCTTTTATTTTGAACCTACTGGGCTCACAGATGATGATGACTTGGGGGAGAAGCTTCGGCACTTTCATCAGGTGACTTTGTTTCCATGCCAGTCCACTGACCATGAGGCACAGCGGTCATTATGTCCCGTTGCCTTGGTTTCCTCATGTTTACTTAAAGGAGGCGATTAGGCTCCAGTTTGATGCATTTTTACATCAGATCCTCCCACCCAGACACATGTTCATCTGATACCCTGACCACAGCTAATGTAGCAGCTCTAATCGAAAACACAGACCACAGAAAGGAGTGCTGCTGCTGCTGCTGCTGTGTTTCTGTTAACTATTAATCCCAACAGAAGGCCGTGTGTGTGTGGGCTTGGATTAGTCTCCTGAGTGACTTTCCTTGGAATATTACAGCCTGACAGTGGAGGATAAAGTGTTCACTTAAGTAAAAGTACTAATACCACACTGTGAAAATACTCGACTACAAGTTAAAGTCCTGCATTCAAAACCTGGTTCAAGTAAAAGTATTATCAGAAAAATCTAGTATAAAAATTAAAAGTAGGCATACTTATGCATTAAAATGTCCCCTGCAATAGGAGGTTTGATATTATATACAAAGTTTTTTGATTCATATTACTACTATATTAAATATATGTGTGTGTTGCATTTTTCTACAGCTCCAACAATTAATCAATAAGTTTTCAGCGGTTAACTTTATCTCCAACTATGTTGATAATCAATTAATCATTTTGAGTCATTTATAAAAAAAATTAAAAAGTCAATTTTCTGATTTCAGCTTCTCAAATGTGAAATTTTTGGGTTTCTTTTGTTCTCTGTGGCAGTAAACTGAATATCTCTGGGCTGTGGACAAAAGAAGACATTTGAGGATGGGTTTCAGGACCAGTGGTCAACATTTTTCAACATCTCATCCTTCAGTTTATCGCAAACATTCAGAATCACCAAATTTGGAGAAGCATGATTTTCTGTGGACAGGAAGGGTATGAAAAATTGTAATCTGAAAAGCAAGTAGTAAACTAGAACCTGAATCCGAATACGTTATTCGGCAAAGCACAAATAATGCGACAGAGACGGATATTTCTTCTATGCGAAGCTCATTATTTTTCAGAAAAAGTCAGCTCCATGATGATCCTTCATAAAGCTACAGCTAAAAATAAGACAATAGAGAGAGAGAGAGAGAGAGAGAGAGAGAGAGAGAGAGAGAGAGAGAGATGAAAAGTACAGTATGAAGATGTAAAACTATATTTCATAATTTATTGTATGACAATTATAAATAATTGTGATGCTTTGTAGGCAGAAAAAATGTATTGTCAATGAATATCAGACTAGAAAAATAAAACATTTGCCCAGTTTAATGTGACTTCAGTATAAACCACGCCTTCCTCTGGTCTTCTGTCTGAATACAGACGGAGATAATTTTGTTTTATAGATACAAATAATGACATCACAGTGCACCTCCAGCAACTAAAGCTGTCAGACAAGTGCAGTGAAGTAAAAAGTACAATATTTGCCTCTGGGATATAGTGGTGAAGATGTATAAAGATACATACTATGAAATAGAAATGCTCAAGTTAAGTACAAATACCTTGAATATTCACTTAAGAACAGTACTTGAGTAACTGTACTTAATTACATTCCTGCTAATGACCAAGATTATACTGTGTACCCACCCGGTCTGTATTCAGGAGTTGTTTCAGAGGGTGTCAGACCAACGAGATCACCTTATGTCACATCCCAAATTACATCATTACGGGTGGGACGGTGTTTGTCAATCATTTACTGTAAGAATCTCCAAAAGGCATCAAAGCATAACAGACAAATGCAGCCAAAGCTTTACACCTTGAGCTCCTGCTGTCTCCAGAAATCCTGCGACAACACTGAAATGACATGTTTACATAAGGATCAGGTGAATCAGCATTTCTCCCCCTCGGCAAAGTCAATAAACACTGAAGGGAGCCTGCAGCACATCCTTGATGAGTGAGATTAAAAAAACGGTTGAGACGGCTTCCTGGGCAAATATTAGCCACAACTTTTATTTGGAAAAGAGGCTTGTCTGATTCTGGACTGAAATTCCAGAGGTATAAAAAAAACAATGTGATGACCTCTTTTTAATAACAGCCCCAGCTGCTTTTCACTCATGCGCTGACTCTCCTCTTTATGTTTTAATAACATGTGCATGATGTGCTTCTGTTTGATGCAAATTGATGCATATGATGTGTGTTTATCTATCTGTGTGAAACTCACAGCTGTGTTTTGTCCCTGCAGTCAGATTATCACTTTGAGTACACAGAGTGTGACGTGCTTGGGTCACGATGGAGAGTGGCGGTTCCCAACAAAGCCGACACATGCACAGGACTCCCAGATCCAGTCAAAGGAACTCAGTGCAGTGAGTGTGTCCCACTCTTACATCTCATTTTATACATTTTCTGCAGACCCACAGTCTGTATCAAAGCTTTAAGGGGACAGTCCACCCCAAAACCCAAAATATTTGTTTTTCATCTTACCAGCAGTGACATTTATCCATCTTAATGCAGTGAGTTGTTATTTTTCCTTCATGACTAGATGCACACTTCTTTCTGCACAGTGATGCTTTTGGTGGGTATAATTTGATAGAAAGAAAGTAGTTCCCATGTGAAAGTACTCACAACAAGGTCTGTGGATTATCTTGAGTAACCAGGTCATGATTTCTGAAAAGAGCCACTGCTGTTGAGTTTCTCAAATGAATATTTTTGGGGCTTCCAGCATTACAAACCTGATGCCATCTAGTCTTATTATATTGTAGAGAGGACAGACATCTCTACGGCTGACGTCTCCCAAACTCAGCAGTTCATATTAAAACAATCTACATGAATAATAGCACTACAGGTAGGAGGAAAAATATGAATTTTTGATTTAGGGGTGAACCGTCCCTTTAATGTGCAAATAATAAATTATTTCAGCAATTTGTCATCTGTCTTATCTCCATTGTGGCATCCCTTTTCTCTTTGTGCTCTTGTTTTTCCCTCTCGTAGCCTTCTCCTGTAGTGAGGGGGAGTTCCTCGACATGCAATCGCAGAAGTGTCAGAAGTGTGCTGCAGGCACCTACTCTCTGGGAACCGGCGTGGCCTTTGATGAGTGGGACAGCCTGCCGTCTGGTTTTGTCACCCACGGGGTAAACACGAACGGCGGGGACGTCAACACAGATTGCTCCAAGTTAGTACATGCATTACTTGTTGTTGTTTATTTTAACAGCATTTTTTTGTCATGTGTCTTGGTTTTATTTATCAATAAATCAAAGCTCTCATCAAACTGTTTCTGCTGCTGATGTTTCTGCAGCTCGACCTGGACACCAAAGGGTGATTATGTGGCCTCAAACACAGATGAGTGCACTGCAACGCTGTCCTATGCTGTGAGCCTGAAAAAACCCGGAACTGTGTCCTTTGAATATTTCTACCCTGACAACAGCATTTACTTTGAGTTCTTTGTAAGTGTTTTAAAAGTGACTGTTGATGTTGACAACCATGGCTGTTTTTATGGGGGATCTTTGGTCACTTCTGGCCTGTTTCTTCTCCTCCTGTAGGTTCAGAATGATCAGTGTCAGTCCACAGAATCTGATAGCAGGTGGATGAAGATCTCTGAGAGCAGCTGGAGCAAATACAGGGTTTGTCAGAGAGGCAGCTTTTACCCGTCATGATAACACTTTAAACTAACAGTCATTAATTCATGGTAAATTAATAGTCGATTAAACTTTAGTTTAATAGTTATTATTAATTAAAAAATGATATATTGTATCATAGCTGATAAGAGACCATCACAATTACATTCTCATTCTATTGTTGCGCACATTGTAACATTTAATACTATAATACTATATTATACTATATAAAGTATTTGTTAATGATTACCAAATGATGTGTAAACTTTTATGAAATTATTACATAGAGAGATTGGCCAGATATTTGTAACTCTTTGTTAATGGTTAATATAAATAATAAAAGTTGCAACTTATAATTGTGATAACTTATGTGTGTTATGTTATGTAAGTGATCTTTTTCTTAACCTATCCAAGTAGTTTTTGTGCCTTTATTTTGAAAGGCTACCCAGATGTTGCATATTTATTATTGCAAAGCTGTGCATGTGTAAAACTGAAGCTATTGGGGTACCTACAGTGTACAGACACTGACCAAGCTGCTCTATTTGACCAGTTGGGAGTGAAAACGTGTTGTCCATAGATATAGCCACTGTAAAGTTGCAGCTGCTGTTTAAAAACAACAGTAATATATGTATTAATAAATGGTTTACAAAGCTTAAAGATTAATTAGCTATCATTTTACCATTTGTTAATGATGTTATTATTAGGTGTTACAGTCTCTTCTCTTCCTTTCTAATGTTCACATTCACTTTGTGCAGGTGGAGCTGAACACTGGAAACAATGTGCTGTACTGGAGAACCACTACATACACTCTGCAGGGCGGTGCTGTCAAACCTGTGATGTTAAGAAACATTGCCATCTCAGGTAGATTATCGCCTGCAGTCTGTTTTGTGCAGCAGTTTTAAACGTTTGCTCACTCCTTAACCCCCTTTCTCCTGTTAATGATTAAACGTTGGCTGGTGGGTCTCTTTCAGGGGTGGCCTACACATCAGAGTGTTTCCATTGTAAACCCGGCACCCACAGTGCAAAACCAGGATCTGCCCGCTGTTCCCCCTGCCCTGCTGACACCTACTCCAACAAGGGTGCCACTGTTTGCCATGAGTGTGAACAAAACAAATATTCAGGTATGGGTGTTTGTATTTCTGATGGTCTGCCCACAAAGACCAGTCATATCATCGACTGTTAGACTGCACTGAGCCTACAAAGATTAATTTAATCTAATATAGATTAGTTCTAATCAGTTTAGCAAAACTAGGTTAAAATGAGTAAATCCAGATTTAAAAGCTAGTTTAAAAATTTGGTACAACACAATTTAAAGTTAAACCACGATTGAATCCTTGTTGGTGCAACCCAGCCTTTAACTTGACATAATTCTTGCAATACTTTACTCATTACAATCTATTTGCATGTTACCACACACGCATGTAAAGCAATCTGAGTGCAAATACTATATTTATTGCCTTAGTACTGAGTGTGCGAGGTTTTTCTTATCACAGGATCTTAATGTGAGCTGTGTGTTCTCCCTCCCCTACCGGGTTTCTATTTTTCCAGAGGCTGGTTCAGGGAGCTGCAAAGCGAGACCTGCGTGTACAAACAGTGACTACTTCTACACCCACACTCCCTGTGACTCTGAGGGAAAGGTAATGTAGGCAATGACACGACGACGTGTGTGTGGAGGCAGCAGCAAGTTCAGTAGAGGTGACACAGAGATTTCACCGACTATAGCAACCATCTGGTGTAACTATTAGGTTGCTTTAAATATAAATTATCTGGGCTGATTGTGTGTGTGTGTGTGCCACAAACACACTGGGGGCTTCCTTCATGTATTCATGATTTCTGGTTTGCTGTGTGTGTGTCTCAGACTCAGCTCATGTACAAGTGGATCGAGCCTAAGATCTGCAGTGAGACTGTTAAAGGAGCTGTGAAGCTGCCCGCATCAGGGGAGAAGCAAACGTGTCCTCCATGTAACCCTGGTTTCTTTGTCACCAACTCCTCCGCCTGTGAACCCTGCGACACAGGTTTCTACTCAAACGGAACAGGTGCAGAATCACTACACTCCTTATACGCTCAATGAAGAACACATTCAATTTTGGAATCACTTGGCAAATATACTAAATAATATTCACTTGTGTTAACATTGTGAGATAGGGCTTTTGGTCTTAGTGGAATAAACAGTATACATTTTAAAATCCAGTAGATGTTAGTAGACAAACAGTCAATATTAGCATCATGATGACTCCATATCACAATTCAGGGCACCAGTAATCATCTGAGACAGCCCACACATGCAGTTTGTCAAATGTCATTATGCAGCACATTATAACAACGATTTTCCTCAAACTAAGGTGTGGTTATGGAAACATAAATACACAGATATCATGCAACTAGTTATATTCTTGCTCACATCCAAAGGTAAATAGTCTGCAGTAAACTCCACCAGAGGTATTAAGGAAAGATGTTTGAACTTTACGCTTCATGAGAACAAGCCGTGAAGTTGACCGTGAAGTTTGCGTTTGCAGATTTACGTATCATAGAAGAGTGGACTACTGGCCTTGGTGTGTATCTGCACTCTCTGAGTGCCCTAGATTTATATTCTTAAACATGCGTACTTCCCAAAGATGTTGATCATGTGACCCTAAATATCAATTAATATGATTTTAATAAAATCTCATTCACAACCTACGTGCTAAAAACAGCCCCACAGCAGCAAAATGTCACATCTGCTGTAAAAATCTACAAAATTAATTAGGCTTCCTCACTGCAGAGTGATCTTAAAAAGTATATAAAACCGATATTCCAGCACAATTATTTGACTGTTAAACAATGAAATGATTATTAATAGTGTTTACTAATGATTAGTAATGCTATAATTGACAAAGTAATGACAAATACATTTCCTTGATACTTTGATAAAATAGTTTGCTAATGTAATCAGAATGATTGAATGTAATCAGAATGAAATTATCGTCTGCTTTCAGCTGTGATAGGAAATCTGATTGCTATTTTATATTACATTTAATGATAAAATGATTAATTATAGCATTACTAATACTCAGTAAACATTATTTATTATTTTTATTCTCATTATTGTAGTATTATTAAAAGTTTAATCAACTATCAATTTACCATTTATTAATGATAGTTACTCTAAAATGTTATTGTAACACTGACTGAAGCACACTAATTGATTTGCAGCCTTTAATACATTTAAATCAGCACCGTGATGCAGAAGTGTTGAAACGTTGGTCTATTTGCGCTATTGAGGGCTGCAAATCAAACAATCAGTGTAATCCAGCACACTTTTTTCCCTTTAATGTAAATCCAAATGTTAGTACCATCACATCTGTTTTTTAACATCTGTACTCTGACATGATAACACATTATTCACCCACAGCCTGTTCCAAGTGCCCTGTTGGGACGGAGCCAGTGGTGGGTTTCGAGTACAAATGGTGGAACACGATGCCAAACAACATGAAGAGTTCCATCTTCAGTCGAGAGTTCATCCACTCTGAACACAGCACGGGTGAGACACACAAGAGCACCAGAATGATTAAAGCAGCCAGAGGTTGAAGGAGAGCACAGATAGTGCTATTGAAAACTGAAAATTAATTATCTGGGAAAGGAAAATGTAACACAAGGACAAAGAGGAATACAGGATGCATCTCACATAAAAATAACAAACAAAACAGACTCCAGCATTTGACAAAATAATCTGTGCAAACAGATCCTAAGTATATACATATATGGAGCTATTATAAAGATGATATGCATGTCACATGTCCACTTAAATTATCGTGTGTGTCTTCACTGCTAAAAGGCCATCATAGAGTGTGTTATTGTTTGTTTAATTTGTAATGACAGCATGGGAGGTGGCTGGAGAGTACGTTTACACCACGCCCGGGGATCAGGACTCAGACTACATGATGCTCACACTCAGTGTCCCTGGATACAGGTGAAGTCTCTGTTTGAAGCAAAATAAGTGAGCACCTGTGACAGTGGAACATGTAGTTGAAGTCACACATGTGTATCATTAAATTTGAAATTAAAGGAGCTAATTTGGGGGTCATTTTTCCATCTCAGTTTAGATTAAACCACACCAGACATGCTCTTTTGATTGTCCAAAAGGGTTCTCTAATCTTTGAACAGTGCCCACCCCTGGCTCGACAGGTGCACAGATCACTTTTGCTCTACATTTTACAGAGATAAGTGGTGCTAAAGTGAGAGCGAGTGGAGCTTGTCATATGTGAGTGAAAAGAAAAAAAACCCAACATTTAAGACTTATAGTGTCAGATTCAAGCAGTTGTAGTTTTTAAGTTGTGTTTGTGCCAGAAAAATATCCAAGGAAAGACAAATTAATTGTGAGGAAAATATTCTACAGGTGTGCAACTCTCACTGCTCTCATTGCATGAATTCACATACTGATTTGCAGATGTGCAGGTTTTGTCCATGACTTCACATTTTTTTGATGCAGGTGTGTGAATGTGTTTTACACTATATCCACTGCAACTGTAAATGTGAGTGTATGAGTTTCTTAATTTGTGATTCAAAGCATAGTATTTTGTGCACCTGCAATTAAAAATTTGAGAAGCTGAAAGTGTTGTGTTGTTTGTGGGAGAGGAACAAATTCTTGTTTTAGTTTTAGTTCAAGTTTGTAACTCCTAAAGCATTTTTTTTCCTTTGACTTCAAATTTATTGATACACATGTGACTAAAAACGCCACAGTCATAGATAATCCATTCTTTTTTTGCTCCAATAATACCTTCATGCCCTATATATGTATTATTCCCAGTTGGAATAAAATGTCACTTGTTTCCACAGGCTGCCTCAGTCCATGGCCACAGACAGTGAGCGGAGTGAAATATCTCGCATCACCTTCGTCTTTGAGACCAGGTGTACGGCTGACTGCAAATTTTACTTCCTGGCGGTGAGGGGAAATCTTACATTTATTGTCTCATGCATGCTTCAGGGTGCATGCATATAAAGAAGTAAAGTTTGACATCAGTATGTATGTCTGAGGTGAGTGTATTTCTCTGCAGGGTTATAATCAGTGGAATAATGATGTGGTGGAGCAGTGGAGAGGCAGCAGCAGTAAACAGTCGTACTCCTACCTGATCCAGAGGAACAGCACCACCACCTTCGTCTGGACATTTCAACGAACAGAGGAATTTAACATGGTGAGACACACTCACACATCCCAAATATCACTCTTAACTTTACAACAGTCTCACCCCCTCAGCCTTAAACTACTTTTTTCCAACCTATTCTACTTATTTTTAAGTAGTAGATAGAAAAAAGTGAATTATAGTGTCTTTATCTTATAGCCTTGGTTATTTTTTAATATGTGCACATTTGGTATGTTCTTTTCTACCTGTGTACAACACGTAATATCTGCTGTGACAGTCAAGCAGTGTAAAAACAACATGACATGAAGTACAGGTACACGTAAGAGGAAGCCTGACAAATTATAAAGGTTTTAATGATGATTTATATGATGCACGAGGATTTGCAATCAGAAATCAGTATCAAAAATACTTTATTCAACCCTGGGGGAAATTTTGGTTATGTTACTTATACTTCTGTTCAAGAATAGGAATATGCATATATATGTAAGCATCGAGAAATTATAAGAAAAAAAAAGTAGTATGTAAAAAATATGTATACTACAATATATAACAACAGTGTACAATAATAAACAATAATGCTGAAAATGGGGTTTATTAAGTGTGTTAAAATGCAAGAATATTATAAATAAGATTAAGAGTAGCCCTGTGATGAACTGGTGACTTGTCCAGCACGTACCCCGCCTCTCGCCCAACGTCAGCTTGGATAGGCTCCAGCCCTCCTGTGACCCTTCAAGGATAAGTGGTTAAGGATAATGAATGAATTATGAGTAAGAGCATAAGTTAAAATGTACAGTATAAATGCTGTATTGATGACAGTGAATACTAGAGTATTGCACCATTGAATTATTGCACAAAATGATTTTACTATGAAGTCTGTACTGCACTGCTGAAGATATGAATTATAAATAAATTATGGGTTATAGCTGCTGACAGGGGTGAAATAAGTCCAAGGGCCAGTCTAGTGACTCAGACTGTCTGACACTCTGAGGGAGGAGTTGAAATGTTTGAACATGAAACTCCAAATTTAGCAACAAATACTGCAAATTTATTTGCATAGAATGGCTGTAAATGTTTAAAATTATCACTAGAATTTATTCTGACAGACAGCTGTAGTATCATGTTTGTGTTTGCTGATTTGTCGAGTGTTTTTGTATCCACAGAGTGTTTACCTCCAGTTATTGCTCTGAACTCTAGAGGGCAGTCTGGAGCTGTGTATCCACTGTGAAAAAATCACAGTGCCCTTTGCAGCAACTCAGCTGGTGAATGATACCTTGTGTTTCTCTTCCCTCAGGAGAGGAAATACAGCACAGATGTTGCAAAGATCTACTCCATCCACATCACCAACGTGATCGGAGGTGTGGCCTCTCAGTGTCGGCGCTGTGCCCTGAGCCGCTCTAAGGCCCACTCCGCCTGTGTTCCCTGCCCACCGGGACACTACATGGTCAACGGGACTGGAGTGTGCAAGAGCTGTCCGCCAAACACCTTCATCAGGGCTGATCAGCCCGTGGGAAAGGAGGCTTGTGTTCAGTGTGGACCAAACACAAAGAGAAACAAGGTAATGGGAACAAGATCCTGAAAAACTGAACTGAAAAAAGAAAAAAAAAACCTCTAAACACAAAGTCCTGACTAAGCCTCTCAGTGCATAAATGTGTGCAGGACTGTTGAGGACACAGACTTTTTTGCCCTCAGGGTTTTTTCTGGGAATTTGGGGGCTTTAAGAGAGAGTTTACTTTCTACAAATACTCACTAAAGGCTGATTTTCATATTTTTTTTATGTCTTTATAAATGTTTTTTGTAAAAAAACAAACAAACAAACAAACAAAAGTATTTCAATTAATATTCCAGGGCCTTAAAAAACATCACACAGGGATTACAGGGTACAAGGTTTTCATTAGGTTTTATCAATCATTTTACAGCACAGGATTGTACAATAAGATGCTAGTTGTGTTCTTTTCACGCTACTCACTAAAACAAAAAATACAGTATAAACAAAAATTATGCACTGTAAATGGATAAATAAATAATTATAAGTAATAAAAATGACTTTATTTTTGTGGTGGAGTGCTGAAGATGAATTAAGCAGTTTCACAACCTGAAAGAAGAACTGCGCTACAGTTGGGTGGTACGGCAGTGGATGCTTCTTTTTCTTCTGTCTGACAGCAGCATCGTCAACAGACTGTGGCTGGGGTGGGTGCAGGGACCAGACCTCGCCTGGCTAAGATGCTGTTTACCTCTTACTTGCCCGCTTTTATGATATTTCCTAAATAAACAAAATGAAAACATACAATTCTAAAAACCTAAAATAAACCGTTTTAAACTTAAAGCTACTACAAGTGATTGTGGAGAAAGATAGTTGACTGTTGAGTCTAATTCCCAGTCAGTCAAATACTGATGCTTGAGGTTGGCAACTTGGGTCAAACCACCAACCCAAAGTGTTGGACTGAGACTCAACAATCAAGTATCTTTGTCTAGTATAGCTTGTGGCAGGGTTGGGCGATGTCTACCAAACTGAAGTATGACTATGTCCACAGTGAAACATTGCAGATAGACGATGACATTGTTAGCATTTGGGGGGAGGGTGGGGTGGGGTTAGCTGTCCCATAACAGAAACACCGACTTGCTCACATGCTCATCACCGTGGTCACCGCTGCTTCCCACCGTTGCTATGACGGCAGCTTCCAACTGTCTCACTCAGCCGGGAAAAATCTCCAGTGAAGGGAGCAGACAGATTAACTCTCACATTCCTGCCTGGCAAGCTTCTAACATTCATCCGCGTGCCAGGTTTAAAAGTGTCTCTGAACCACATGTCCATAACTTAGTTGTGTTATGCTTGAAATAAAGTTACTCGGCTCCTCTACTGTGGAGCTAAACTAAGAAAACAATAGCAGCATGATTGAAACAAACACACTAACATTGGCCCGCGGAAAAGAACCACCACTGCCAAGTGAGCGTTGTGGGTTCACCTAACTGGGCAGGTTTAAAAGGAAAATAATAAATGGGACATGGTGTGCAATAATGAGCAGCTACAGCTTCTTTTTTCCCCCCTCTTCCACATGTCAAAAACAGAATGAAACTCCTGCCTTATGCCATGGTAGTGGGCTCAGTGGCCGATGACTGTCAGGCATCGCCCCAACCCTAGCTTGTAATCGCTTTAATGTTGCTGTAAGCGACATTTACTGCCACTAGAGGTCACAGTAGACCACCAGCAGCTCAGCCCAAAACAAAGGTGTGCTTCGTTTACTCAGTAAAGTTCTCATCTGAACACACACTACTCATAAAACACAGATTTAACTGTGAAACTAGGCAGTGCTGATGAAATATGTTACTGAAACATTTTAGTCTTCTCTTTGGCTTTAATATGAGAAACAAGTTGAAAACAGATGTGGGGAGGACAGAGAGGTGCTTACATGCACACATGGCCAACCTGACGAACAGAGAAGCTCAGACAGCAACACACGCACACGCACAGAGTTTGACTTCATTCTCTGCTCAGGATGCCATCACTCCACTTATACATTTACATACCAAATAGTTGCTCACTGACATTTAGTGAGGCTGAAAGTTGTATAATGGCCCTTTAACTAACTCACTGATCAGACGCCACCACCTGTTATAGCAGAAGAAGGTGCTTAAATGCCTCGGTATTGCAGCTAATATCAGAATTTACCTGTTGTCTTTTTTGGGTTTCCCACAGCTTTTACATGAGATTATTGATGTATGATGTATATCTAAATGTTGATGTTGCTCTGTCCCCCAGGCCCACACAGCTTGTCTCAGTGACTGTTCGTTGTACATGCAGACGAGAGGAGGGGCGCTGCTGCACTATGACTTCTCCCCTCTGGCCAACGTCACCGGCTTCCACAGCAGCCCCCGCTTCACCAACAAAGGCCTCAGATATTTCAATCGATTTAATTTGGCTCTGTGTGGGAAAGAGGTGAGATGCTGTGGTCCTGATGGTTTTTGTAGAAGATTTTAGTCTGTTGTGTGTTTTAACCTGCTGTGTCTCTCCCGCAGGGCAGAGTACCAGCTACCTGCGTGGACAATGTGACGGAGAGTGGGATAGAAGTCAAAGGTTACGTCTGTCAGTCCACTGTGGTCCCCTCCGACATCAGGAGTCAGAGCGTGGTGTCCTCCCAGCCTTTTGTTATTGGTGACTCACTCATCGGTACGGACTGAATGCTGCAGCCGTCTACTGCTGTGAATGAGAGGATGTGATTTAGAAGACTTTTGCAAAACCAAATTTAGTAATTTGTGGAAAGGTGTCTTAAAAATGTCATGGTATTAATTAAGGGCAGCACACTCCGGTAGTGTATGACACACTTTAAAACACCCTCATGCTCTGTTTTTTATGGAAGCCCACACACACCGGTGGTGTGTTGCATCACGATGTGCTACTTACATATTTCTCAGTGTCAGTGTGTGTCAGTGCTCCAAAGAAGCAGCAGTTTGGTCAAAATCACTCCCTGGATCGTAACATCCAGGCTTCCATAACTTCACTACATCTGGCTGTATGTAAAGTTCAGTATTTGCTATGGCTGTCAATCAGTGCATCTTAAATTACTCTTTTGTTACTCCTTATTTTTATGAGCATGCGTAGTCTCCCTGTAACTCTTTTATGGTATATATTGTTTAGACCGTGGAAATTATTTTAGTATGAGATATGTTTCTGAAAGTAAGGCCTGGGATTCAAATGAAAGTACAAAAATCAAACCCTGCTTTGATTTAGCAGATCACATCTCACAGACGTATGCAGACTGGTGAGGGGTCACAAATGGCTTTGTGGGGCTGGTAGCAAATGAGGTTGTGACTGCTTGTTTACATTGTGTGCATATGATTCATCAGATAAGTATCTTATATATTTTCTTATTCTGAAGGTGTGACCACTGACACAACCTTGAATGGCCTCTCCTCTCCAAACTGGCTGTTTGCTGCTGCATCCGGCTTGCCAGATGTCATCTTCTATTACAAGTAAATAGGATCACAATTTCTCATTTAATTTGTTTCATTCATCTATTAAAATGCTTCCAATTCCATGTTGTAATAGAAAATATTTGCTGCTGAAAGTTCAAACATTTGTTTAATCAGGGAATATGATAGAGAATCAAAGAGACTGAAAATATTTCACACGGTGGAAGTTAAGCCCTTCATGTTCGTTGTGTTTGTGATGTTTCAGGTCCAGTGAGACGACTCAGGCTTGTAAACAGGGCAGGTCAGCCACAGTCAGACTGAGATGCAATCCCACAGTGACCGCTAAAGACCTCATCACGCTGCCAAGGTACCTTTCACTGTGACCAACCTCAACTTTTGATCTTACCAGAGTGGTCCAGACAGCATTTGATTTGACACACATACCTTAAACAGCACTAACACGTCATATACTGAGCTCAGTGAGTCTGAACTGTGGACAAAGTGACTCCTTGGAGATCATTTTCAACACGCAAACCTTGTAATCATCTCTCTTGTCTTGTTTTCCTCCACAGTAACTGTTCAGAGGGGACATGTGATGGTTGTGCTTTCCACTTTCTGTGGGAGAGCCAGCATGCATGTCCACTCTGCACCAAAGACCACTACAGAGAGATTGTCAGCGCCTGTATCCAGGGAATACAGGTAGTGCTGCAGGCATATTCACCCCAACACAAACTCTTGTGTGGAGAGAAATGCAGATTTTCACCACACAATTATCATTGCCCAAAGAATTCATGATAATGATATTATTAATATCAATATATAATTTTATAATTTAGCTCCAAAGGGGACTCTTGCATGTGTAGGCGTGATACAGATATACTGTATATCTAATGTCTATGGGGACATTTAAAGGAAGAGTTTGACATTCTGTGAAATCTGCTTATTCACGTTATGTTCAGAAGATAAAAAGAGAAGATGGATACCACTCTCATGTCTGCCTGTGAACTATTAAGACCTAGCAGCTACTTTGCTTAGCTTAGCATAAAGACTGGAAGCAGGTAGAAAAAGTTAGACCAAATGGTAACAAAATGAACCTAAAAACACATCTAAAGCTCACAAATTAACAAGATATATCTTTTTTTTTGTCATATTCTGTAGTGTAATGCAGGTATATACTTATTTTTCAGTTTTCATTGTGTATAATACCCACTACTCTGATGTGCAGGATCATCCAGCAGTGTGCTGCAAGCCATTTCTTTCCCAAGATGGTAAAGGCATGACCTGCCCCATTGTGCTTCTGACTGGCTAGTGCTTGTTGCATTTGTTGGTTGGGTTGGTTAGATTAAGGCATGAGGATTGGTGGGTGGTTAAGATTAGGGTAAGAATATTAGGATAATTAAATGAGAGTCAGAGTAGGAGTTTGGAGGTCATGCCCTTGCTTCACCATCCTAAAAAAGAAACTGTCACCTGATAAATAAACTAATCCCTGATTGAGGCAACATTTTTGCTCATCTTGAATTTATCTTATATTCATGCATTGGGCCTGTACAGTAATATTTTCAAACTGGACTTTGACAAACAATATTAATGTAGTGGCACACTCTGCCTACACCAGGGCTGTTCAACTTCAATAGCAAGTGGGCCAAATATGAAAATAACTGTGAGTCTGTGGGTCACAAAGAATATTTTGTCAGTTAATGGCTACAAATAATTATTACAGTATAATGTCAATAGATATATCACCACATGGAACAAACTAGTCATGAGCATCAATATTCTTTAACTTTAATTGTATCATTATATACAGTATATATAATTAATGAAAGCCAGTGTATACAAAAAGTAGGAAAGTTATGGTTAGAAGGTTTTCATACTGAAGTGCAAAAAGTTACATCTAAAAAGAACAAGGAGACATGAAGTGTTTTTATGACAAGATTTTCTGAGAAAATAGCTGCCCAATTTTGATTTGTGGACGAACTAAGGAAGGAGAGGTTCATTCAAAATGCATAATTATGTAGTTGCCTCACCTCAAAGTCTGTGAGACACTGTTGACGGCAAAATCTGCATCTCTTTTGTGGCTGATATTAATTTCATCATGGACTTACTCTGTAGTCTTACATGTCACTGTTTATAACACAGGGTGTTTATCCTTTGTTGGATGAGCCACTTAAAAGAAAGATTCCAGGTATCATTAAACTGCTGGTTTTATTTGTACAAAAACCAAAGTGTAAAAAGTATGACTATTTCTTGGCTTGGAGCAGCAGCCAGAACCAGGCTAGCTGTCTTAACCTGTTTCCAGTCTGTAGCTGCTGGCTGTACTGTAGCTTTACATTTAACAGACAGATATGACAGTTGTATCGATCTTCTCATTTCAGTCTCCACCAGAAGGCGTAATAACTGTATTTCCCAAAATGTGAAACTACTCCTGTATGGAAAATACTAAAAACTGTAGGATTTAAGAACTTAACTGATACGTGACAGAGGCAAATCTAACTATCCGTGTGTTGTGTTTCAGAGAACGACCTATGTGTGGCAGCAGCCGTTGCAGTGTTACGGAGGAGAGTCACTACCACCACAAAAAGTCAGCGCTTGTGTGACGCTGGATTTCTGGCTCAAGTTTGGTGTTTCCACAGGAACGATCGCCGCTGTGCTGCTCATCAGTATAAGCTGTTATTTCTGGAAGAAGACGCGCAAGTGAGACACATTTCTTTTTGTGTTTGTTGAGGCACTGATATGTCATATTAATACATAAGATTAAAGCTAAAATCTAAGCTAATAGTTTAAACACTCCAGAGAAGAAACTGTAATTAATCTGTCATTGTCTGTGTCCAGGTTGCAGTACAAGTACTCCAAGCTGATGATGAGCTCTGGAGGTAAAGAGTGTGAGCTGCCCACTGCAGACAGCTGTGCAATCATGGAGGGAGAGGACGCAGAAGACGACATCATGTACCTCAACAGGAAATCTTTCTTCACCAAAATCAAGTCCTTCTCACGAGAGGTCAGTAACCCTCCATTCACACACACACATTGAGCTAATAACAGACAACTTTTCATGCTTTGTGTTGTTATCAATCTGTTTTCAGAGGACATCAGATGGATTTGACTCAGTTCCACTCAAGTCATCATCTTCACACCAACAAAGAGATGAGGAAGACTCTGATGATGATTAATTTAGAGGATGAACTGATTCTTCTACCAGAGGAAATGTTAAATTTGAGATATGTGGTTTGACATCAATGTAGCTCTAACAGATGGAGTCACAGAAAACAGAGATGGGCTGTTGAATTGATTTTATTTATTACAAAAGATATACCAAGCTCACTAAAGGAGTTTTAAAATAGAAAGTGTATGTAGAATCATGTGATAGGTTGCAAAACCTAATATTGAAATACAAAGTCTCCATATTGGGGATACTCTGTATTTTCAAAGCCCAATAGTGTATTTCAAAAGGACCAAAATGTAAGTTACAACTGTTATGTGAGACTGTTCATTTTACATAACTGTGAGTGTGTATTTCATTTTTGTGTGTTTGTGTGTGTATTTGTTTTTTTCTCATTTCTGCTTTTATTTTTTTTAGCAGGCATTTTTATATATATTATTAGGCTATATTGTTTTTTTTTAAATTATACAAACCACCCAGTTCAGCTTTATATTGTTTTTTTTTGGCAATGCATGATTTATATTTGCTACAGCTTTTGATAACCTTCTTCTGCTGCACCAAAGATTATAACATTCTTGTTTATTGTGATGTAAAGTCATTTTCTACAATAACAAAATAACAAATGTCCATCACTTGTAAATTAAAAATGAGCTCTAATGCTGCCTTCAAGTGCTCTTCCCAAATCATATTGCAGAACATTAAATAATTATATAACTTTACATTATGTATATTATGTAATACTTTCTCTAATTCAACAGAAACATGTGATATTAATAAACAAGTATTTTTGCGCAAGATAATTACATTTTTTCACAACACTTATCTGAAATATTTCATCTTGGTAAATCAAGTGGTGAAACGTAACTAACAACATTTACTAAAGTACTGCTCGTAAATACTTCCATTTTCAGCTGGTTTATTCTATTACTCCACTACAAATCTTAATGAAATATTGTACTTATAAGACTACTCCTTTTACATTTATCTGACATATTTTACAAACAAAACGTGATCATCTCATAAAATATGATGTATTGTTACATTGTAACAACTATCCAGCAGTATATAACATGTTGAAAATTAACTCCATCTTGACTTTCTACAACAACAAAACTTCATTTATATGTTCAAGCATCAGTAATAATAATTCAATAATATACAATAAAATAATATTGCACTGGCACCAAGTCCTGCTAGGGGGCCATTATCTTGCATTATGAATGTTTTACTTGTGATACTTTAGGTGTATCTCACTGACAATAATTGTGTTCTTTTACATAGCCTACTTTTGAATAATTTTTGAATAATTAAGTTCTACTTTTTAATCTAATATTTTTTACATTTTTTTTTCTTCTTTAAGTCAAATAACGGCTCTGAATAATCCGTCCTGCGCTGGCTGTCGATTTGTAACTCCACGATTTTGACTATCGTCGAGGACGCTTTTAATTTCTTATTTTTCGTCGCAGCACCAGAAAGCAGCACGGGTTCCAGTTGCCGTCTGCTCGGGTCGTGTCTAGAAGTGAACCCCAGATCCGCGATAGATCTCGCGAGAGTGATCATTTTAACGCAAACGAATGTCTTTCCCTAATTCCAGCCCCAAGTGTTTTTATTCCTAAATCTACCCAGATTTTAACCAAAGCGTTGTCCTATTATAAAACATAATTGGTTTGTACAGCGTGCACAAAGAAGAATCAACGTGTATAAATCTCGCGAGAGTATCGCAAATCAAGGGTTCCATTCCAGACACGAACCCTGCTTGGCTGACCAGTTGTTGTTTTTTTTCCTCGCGAGACTTTACGACGTGTGTTGCAAGCGAGGTGAAATCTCGGGAGCTGTCTGAAAGCTAGCGGAGACAGAGGAACAAATAGCGTGAAGATTTAAAAACGTGCATTCAGCAGACGGTGATTCTGCAACATTTCGCAACAAGGCAAACTCTTCACTTTAGATCATTTAAAGTACTCTAACGAGGAAGAATATTCAAGTTAGCTTCTCTTTTCGTAACTTGGAGAAAGTTTAAGGCAGACTGCACGGCTCGGAGCAGAAAGTCAAGTCGGTGGTCGCTCGGCAGTTGGTTCTGCAGGAATGTCGCAGAAAGAGAGACCCAAGTTTTATCGACAGGACGTCAACAAGACGATATGGGAAGTCCCGGAGAGATACCAAAATCTGTCTCCAGTTGGCTCTGGAGCCTACGGATCCGTTAGGTATGTTACTTTTTGTCTTAGTTTGTGAACGTGCGTGTAGCCCAGTCACCTAACTTAACCTCCATTCATTTAGACGAGGCCTGCGCTGCACAGGCTAAAGTTAGGTTAGCTAATGTGTCCCGATTGTTGGCTAGCAAGGTGGAGCCACGATGTGCCTTAGAACAAGAAAACCTGTTGACCTGTTGTATATGTCCTATTATCGACATGTAAAACTTGTGATAAATATATCAAACTTAATATATGTTCACACAAGCCACACTGCAGGAAGCAACTCGCACACAATGACGCTGAACTCTTGAAGAAGTGAGTCTTTATCTGATCTGTGGGCATGTTGCAATTACAGAACTGATAATAAATCGGTATTTCTAAGTACTCGCGTAGTGCAGGTGCAGATCATGTCTCCAGAGATTACTTTAATGTCATTTGGTTCGGAAAAATAAATTTAATTTGCATTGTCGGTGTAAAGTCCCACCAACAGGTGATGTAACTTGAGTAAGTTAGGATGAGGTTAACAGATATTGTTGGTGTGTTGCGAATGCGTTAAGAAATTTTATAAATATGGCTTGACTCAGTGCTTTCATATTGATATTGAATAATATTAAATATACAATTTTTCTTATACTTAATTATGAGGGTGCAAGAGTTTACGTAAATTTAGAATGACTTATATAGTGTTCATAGTTTACAGCATTCTTACAATATTTATGTTTTATAGTGAAAAAGAAGCAGCAATGGTAATAATATTTGTAAATTTAAACGGAAGAAAGGAATGAGGAAAAATAGGTTATACATACATATCCTCACACATTATACATATAAATACACACATGATAAACATTTACACATACTGTACTTTCACACATACACAATATTTCTCTGATTGGTGCTTTCATATAGAAATTTAAACTGATAGTTTTCAGAATTAAAATGACTAGTAATACTGATAACCAGGAAGATAAATACTTTTGCTTTCGGTTACTTTCACTTATGATGGAAAACTTGCTGTTTTCACCTGATGTGAGGATTTGTTGTGTTTCTACTTCATATAATTAAGAATGGAATATCAAGTTTTTGGCTAGTTTGCTGATATTTTATGGACAAAACAGTAGCTCAATATATTCATTGTAAAAATAATGGGCAGAAAATGAAAAGAACTGTCAGTTGCAGCAAGGGCTTGCATGGTATGGGAAAAAATCATATTGCGATTATTGTGACAGATGTTGCAGTATGATTCACGATTAGTGAGAATCATCATTTTCATATCAGAAATCACAAATCCGCATGAAGTGACATTTGTTGGGCTCTACTTGGAACATGTTTTCTTACATCTGGATAAGAAGATTTGTATGCCAGGGGATCTCTGCAGCAGAACAATACTTTGATGTAATGCAGTTTTGTTACACATTTTAACTCTATTGCGATTAGTATGTTGCACTTGGCCATATTGTGAATTCAATAATATTTCAGTTAACTGTTATGTGCAGCCTAGGTCCAGACAGCTGTATAACTTAACTGTAGTAAACCAATAAGGCCAGGAAAAGACAAGTTTCTTGGTCATAAAAATTCCACATGATATGTAGTCTTATCAAACTATCTGTAACATTTCATCTTGCAGTGTGTGACCAATGCTTTAGGCTCATCTGTCACAGTGAATGTTCTCAGTGATGATAAAAAAAATGTGCAACATAGAGACATTTGCATTTACTGTAGACGTGGGATCATGCCTCATCATTTTTATATATTTATTTTTTTAGAAGGCCTTTCTTGCAAGGTGGATTTCCTTAATGCTGCTTCGTGGCAAAAGCGGAAGCTTTCACAGGATCGACCCTTTGCATTGGTCTGGTGATTAAATAGGATGTACTGCTGATACTATCTAGGACACAACATTGTCAGTGGGTCCACTTGATTTAGTGGGCAGATGTTTGTTTTGCAAATGGAAGCAAACAGCTGTGCTGTTGCTGGGCAATAGGATAATCTGTTGCTGGTCAGATTACTGTCGGCTCACCAGTGCATTGGTGCATTGTGATTGTTTTTTTTTGTTTTGTTTTTTTAACATAGGCTTATATTGTCAGTGTTTACATAACGGACTACCCTAAGTCAAGGGCGGGAAATTAACACCAGCCACCAGCCAAATGCTAAAATATCAAAAATATCAAGGTGGCTGGTAGATTTCAGACACAAAATAATTATTTTCTATTAAGTGGCTGCTGAATTTGAACTTAACCTGTCCAGAGACTAGTAGGTTTTCACTTTTTAAAAGTTAATTTCTCATCTTGCCTGAGTTTATTATGAATCTCTGACCAGTTTAACTATTCAGGAACTGCACAGATTTAATTTCTAGCCCAGCTAAACTACATTGAGATAGAACATACCCCAAGAAATTACAGTTTATCAAAAACGTTAATAATACCATTAAGTTGTCCCAGTCAGAAACTTACTCATGCATCATCATCATTTAGAAATGGACTGATAAATGTACTGCATTTACACAGTGCTTTACAATTTGACTTTTATTTACACACACACACCCACACACTTGCACACCGATGGCAGGAAACATCCATGAATGCAGTGCACCGTCCTAACCATCGGGAGAAATTGCAGCGTTGTCATGTGGAAAGTAGGAGCTGGTGATCGTATCTCTAATCCTGTGATTAATGGACAACCCACTATATAATCCATATTTACTTATCAAAGAAGAAAAGAGTGTGATACCATCAAAGCAGTCTGATGTGTGCATATAAAAATTAATTGTAATTCCTGACATGTTTTGACCTGAGGCCTTGGGAAGCCCCCTTTTCTACTTTGATACCTGATGTGTAATTGAACACCCAGTTTCTCTCCACATTCATGATATGGTTGTTGTGTAAATACATTTCCTGTAGATGTATTTTTTTAATCTATGCATGTTTTAATAGTTTTAATACATGTGCAACCACTTTTCTTTTCTTTCTTTTTTTTTGCTAAAATGAGCCCCAAAAGTGAGTCCTACTGCTTGACACAAGTGGCAGTCCACTTGCTGTAGGTGAGCTGAGCAGGAGGAAGTGTTTGGGTTAGAGACAGTCAGTCTTTAGAGAGCAGGACAGGCTGCAGGCTGTAGGGCTGCTCCCAATCTGCTGAGAGATGACATTTTCTGCTGATGTCGCCCTTTTCTTCAGCCTTCAGCAGCTCTTACTGCACCCAATTTGGTTTTGAGAACAAACTCAGCCTATTCTGAACTGGAACAAGTTTTATAATCTGCCTAAAAATGACAAGCTTGCTGCTCATTTCTGGTTCAGTAGTGTTCAGTAGATTTTCAGCACTTGTAGGTTTTATTCTTTGAATCAAGCTGAGAAAAATGTATGTAAGTACTAGGGATGTTAATGATTAATCATAAATTGATTAATCTCTGTTAAGAATTTAACTCTGGAGCTGACATATTTTCTCACAATTTGGCTCGATATGCTGTATTAATCTAGAAAAGGCAGTAATTCCCCCCCATTTGATATTGTTTTGTTTGGTTGAGCCATTTGTTGAATAAGGACAGGCAGACAAGACTAGTCGTTTTAAGAGAGGGAGAGTCTTATTGTTTGATTATTCAGTTAATTTAAATTATTTATGCTTAATAAATTACATACTATGTGCTGTTGCATAATATGCTGCTAGAGTTGTATAAATAAAACTCAAACTGAGATAAAAAGATGTGCATTTTATATCTATCGCTTAAGAAAAATGCACAGAATTTGCAACCCAAGTAAGTAGGTTTATGGTGAAAAGTATATTGTTAGTGCTGATTTTTAAGCTTACAGGTGTGACCACTTTTTTTAACAGTTCTGCATACGATGTGAAGACTGGTTTGAAGGTAGCGGTGAAGAAGCTCTCCCGGCCATTTCAGTCCATCATCCACGCCAAGAGAACATACAGAGAGCTGCGGTTGCTTAAGCACATGAAACATGAAAATGTGAGTCGACTTGTTTCTGTTCCCTTTGTTCTGTCTGGTGGTGCACATGCGTAAAAAAACAAAGTTGTTTGTGTTCCCTTATTTACTGTCTCACAATGTGTTTTGCTGCAGTTTAATCAAGCTATTATTTGCTGCCTATTGTCCTTAGTGTTGTTAACTTGACAGTTGTTTTCATATTTTGGCAGGTGATTGGCCTCCTAGACGTATTCACCCCTGCTACGTCTCTGAAGGAATTCACTGATGTGTAAGCTGAATGTGTTTGTTTAAAATAATTACCCCTACCCTTACTTTCCCTCTGCCCTTTTGCTGGGGGTCACCTCAGCAGCACTAATATAAAAACACTGTTCGACAAACTGCAGCCTTTAGTTTCTCAGCAGCAGACAATCCTAGCTGTGGCTGGGAAACACCTGGAGGCAGGCCAGCTGACTAAACACACTGGAACATTTCTTAGAGTGTCCACTGTTAGTTATTCACTCTATGGCTGCTACTCGAACTATTTCACCACCAGCTTCCTTCCCTTTGCTTCCTGTTCTCTTGCTTTGTGAAACGTATCTGCTCTGCTGGCTAACAGGTAGTTATTGTTTGTTGATGTTGAAAGTTGTTAGAAATGGGAAGTGGACAGCTAGACGGTGACTCAGTCTGCCAGACATGTGTGCAGCCTCCCCCGTCGTGTGTGTGGAATGCCTCTTCCCTATCCACACTGAGTGCTTGTAACAAAATCAAACTGTGTTGGATTTCAGTCGACACCCAACATAAGAATGTATCTTAACAATACATAGTGTCACATTTCTCATCCCCACTCATTTTTATGTCGTTCTTAATACATGCCTGAATGGAAAATTATTCCTAAGATTTGACTCATCCAAACTATTTTGGAGCTGTCGGGGAGTGGGTAGTGCAGCACCCAGGGACCCACTTCATGTCTGAGGCCTTGGTCAACAGCACTGGCAGGATTTTTTCTAATACCTAACATGCATGTCATTTTGTGTGGGAGGGAACCCACACAAATACCGGGACAATATTTAAGCTCCAAGACCAGATCCCAGCAACGACTAGTTTTGAGGTGAGCAGACAATGCTCCCTGGTTTTCAACCGTGGGAAACTGCAGTGACTTCAAACAGAAAATGATTCACATTTGAGCTTATTCACACAAACGAGGATATGTGGTTTCAAAGGATTTCAACACATTTTCCAAGTAGTTTGGCATATGCAAATCAATCTATGAGTGTGTTCAGGGATGTAGACATTCATTACCTCCTTAAGGAGGTTATGTTTTCGGTGCTGTTTGTTTGTTTAACTGTCAGCAGGATTATTGAAAAACTACTGGCCTGATTTTCATGAAACTTGGTGTAAGTTTGTTGTGTAAGCTAAGATAGAACCCCTTAAATTTTGGAGCAGATGGATTAGGGCTGGGCAATATATCGATATTATATCAATATTGTGATATGAGATTAGATATTATCTTATATTTTAGATATTGTTTAATCGTTATATAAGTGTTATCTTTTTCCTGGTTTTAAAGGCTGCATTATATTAAAGTGATGTTATATTCTCAACTTGCCAGACTGTTCTAGCTATTCTGTTGTTTACCTTTACTCACTTAGTCATTATATCGACATTACTGTTAACTGTAAAATCTCATTGTGTTGATGTTTTGTGAACATTGTCATCTCTTCAGCATTATTGCAATATGAATATCAATGTGCTTCATCAAAAAGATTGTGATATTGGATTTTTTCCATCTTGCCTAGGCCTAAGGTTGACTTTACACAGTGAAACTTTCACACAACTTTAGTTGGTTGAAGCGTAAGTGAAACTAACAATTGAGTGGCATGGTATAAAACCCTCTGCAACAAACTTGAAACATACTTGAAACTCAGCAGCAACAACTGCAAAACTCTCAACCTTGTGAAAATAGTTTCATGCAACAGCCAATCAAAATGCTCATAATGTCATAGATGATGACATTCCAAACATTTCAACTGGTTTTAACTGATTGACTACTGCTCATCACCAAAATGAACAAATATAAAAAAATAAGATGGTCTTTTAGATGTTTTCAGAAGGAAATTATCGTCATAGACACGACAGGTTGTTAACCCTGTCAACAACCAAATGTGAGCAATGCAAAGTTTGTTTACAATGCACTTAGCTGGTGACTAATGTTACTGCTAGCTTCAGGATCAGAAATACTTTATTGATCCCTGAGGGGGGTAGAGCTTCGTCATAGCTATGCTTTAATATGACACTAAAGTTCTGAGGAGAATGCGCTCACCAGAGGCTCATTTGGATCAAGCTCCTTGAATAGAGTGTAAAATGATTCATTGGTTTCTCTTTTTAGTAGCCAGTAGTAGTTCCTCCAGCATATCAATAAGCATTAAAGCACCAGCAGCTCTCTTCCTGTTCTCTGGGACAGGCATTATGAGACAGAGTAGCTGGCCAGTGCCAGAAGAAAAAGTGATGCAGCGCATCCAAACTGATACTTTCCAACAGGAAGTGACAGTTATTATTTAAAGAAATATCCAATGTAACTAGCTACCTTTTGTGAAGCTAACTGTTAAATTGTGTTGCTTGAGACTTTTACTATTTTTGAATTGCTTCGTATAAGTCAAGTTGCATGGAAATAATGTTTCATGCAATTTGCAGCCTGCTAGTTGCATGAAAGTTTCACCATGTAAAGCCAGCCTTAGGCATGGTATTGTAGAGAAAATGTGCATCTTGAGTGGTATATCATATATCATAGAATGGTCTAAAAATATCAGGGGATTATTTACAAGCCATATTGCGCAGTCCTAGATCTGAATCATGGAGCAGATACACAGATTTCTTTTTACTTTCGTTAACATTGCCAGATAGGTATTTGGCCTTGGCTGAGGTCTGTGCTTTTCAGCTGCTCTTCTAGTTAATATAGGGCATTTGCTTTGTGAGATGGCGCCACTGGTCTTCTCCCTAGAAGTTAATGTTTTATTTCATTCCTCCTGATCAACGGAGACGATGCACATATGCGTAATGAAAATACGAGTATTACAGTCATCCTGAATTTTGTTTCCTAAAAGTGTATCCATTTCTGATGTTAGTGGAGGTGATGTTTGTTTCAGGCGAGGTGGTCCACTTTTGTCCTAAACACTGCAGAAAACCATTCATCCGTGATACACCACATATGTGAATGGATTGTGTTTCAGGTGCATTCATGCTCGCATTGAGAGCTGTCCACTGTCGGATCACCCAAGATACATTTTGATGCAAAATGTGAAAAGGGCCTCAGACATTGACAGCTGGAGCTGATGAAGAGTAGTGAACTGTGCTGAATTTGCCTTTTTCCTCAGTCATCTCCCAGAATAGCCCCTCTCCTATGCAGTGGTCTACATGACCTTTTCATTGTTGACATGAAAATGGGCTTTAGTAAGACTTAATACCTTTGTGAATTAGTTTTTTTTAAAAGGGGAACTCTGATTTTGCACAACAAACTCTGTTTACAGGTCACAAGGAGTACCACTGCATGTGTGAAAAACACCTATATAAATAAAGCCTTTTGTGGCTCCCAGAAAGAGCTGCATGAAATCTGATAACCTGCCTTAAGTGATGTCACCTAAAAAATCTGGGGGTGTGGAGTTGCTTGATGCTAGCAGCATGAGCCTACATCAGCCACAACTTGAATAACACACTCGAATCTACTACCCAGCTGTCTGTGGTTGAATGGCGGACAGCGCCAGGTTTCGACAAGGAAAACGAATGTGTAGAGTAAGAAAATTTGATATCTCTGGTTCTGCAGCATAGATGAATCCTTTTTTAAAAACTGTTAATCATGATTCTGGCAATGTTATAGGATTTTAATGCTAAATCAGTGCAGTAGTTTGGAAGAAAATGCCAACAGTAGTTTGCATG